>JAPMUY010010908.1:70000-120000 GCA_026901105.3 Galaxias olidus | reverse complement strand
AAAGTCAATTGATGTTGATACTGTGGATGTCACATGTGGGCTTCGCCATTCAATGTGGTAAAAGTTCAGCTCAAGAGCATTGTTGAAAACTTGACTATATTTTTTCATTTCAACAATCCAAACAAAGCAAGATGACTCTGACTCCCAGTGACCTCATCGTGACCCCTTTCACTTTCCATCTTCCTTTTTGACTGATATTATTTCGTGTACATTATTATTCAAATGAATTACTTTTTTTTTGCATTGCGCACAGGACTATTTGTTACAGGTCATATATATGGTCAACCTGTTAAGTTGATACAGTATGATTAAAAGTACTGTGTGGAACATGCAAGCCACAACACAGGATGGGTAGGATCGGAGGGAATAAAGGGAATTGTCCACTGTAGGTGCCATGGCGTGATGATGGGCGGAGACTTTCGGAGATCCTTCATTTTTTCCCATGTGTAGTAGTTCTTCGAAGAGACAGGAGAGGGCACTGTTGGCTCAACCGAACGTTTCAGGACCCCTCGTGTCATCCTATTCAAGTGGAATACATTTGCATCCAAAAGCTTGTTTCTGGTCAAGCAATTCCTCTACTATACTAGTCGTTTCACACATCCTCCCTTTCCTTTACTAGTTCTTTCGTTCGCCCCTTCCCTGTCAGTTTTGCCATTTAATTAAGTCCGAGTTTCTGCCACTCCCCTCCTAAATATGTTACCAATAAGACAGATGCATATTAAAAGTGTCTCGGTCAAGTCCCTTCTCAGATGAGTGTGTGTGTGTGTGTGTGTGTGTGTGTGTGTGTGTGTGTGTGTGTGTGTGTGTGTGTGTTTCCTTGACAAAGGTGATGGTAGGGCACTTAGGGCCTTAAGGAGATGAAAGGCACAAACTCTCTTTGTCATGCAGAGACGGCTCGCGGAAAAGCGATCGGCGTCTCCCCCTGTCAAGTCTTCAGCCAGTACACACAACAACAGGTCGGTCTGCCGCCCTCTGACCTCCCTATGCCCTAGTAATCTATGGCCCAAACGGACTAATCTTGTATATGCTCCCGTTGAAGTTATACATAATTTCGATTTTTGTTTGAAATTATTTTCGAGGAACAAATGCCTCAATGAATGCGAGATGGTTGTTAGGTCCATGTAGAACGTAATGCATTCTTATATTGCAGTATGCAGTTCCCATGTTTAATAGACTAAAAAACGAAACCAATGTACTAAAAGGATATGTCTTTGATATGAATTGCGGAAAGCTCGCTTCGACAAGCCCATTCTAATAACGCCCATAATGGGTTGCGCGACTCCTCGGTGCGCGAGTGTGTGGCAGCCTTTATTTTCTCTGACCAAAGCAGGATTAGGGGTATTTGAGGCGCTCGCGTTTATTCAAACAAACCATCCATTTGAAGTAGAAAGGAATTGTACGCACATGAACTTGATGGAATTGTAAGGTTTCACAAAACCCCTTACCCTATTAGCACCCCTAGTCCTCTCTCCTCGTTACACACATAAATCACACTTAAAACATGGACATTCTTTTTTCAAAGTTCAGGCTGACAACTTAAGTATTTCTTTTTTTATTCTTCCTTGAGGTGGAAAACACGTTTAACTTCTTATCTTGAAATCTTTTCTGCAACATCCACGACCTAAAGTGGCGTGTAGTGTTTTTAGGGGTTAATCTTTTTTTTTCTTTTCTTATACCCATTTGGTGCCTATGCCGCCAGTCTGCCCAGTGATCAGACACCGTGGTGGTCTCTGCTCCGGGAACAACCCTTTCCAATCCCTCCCCACCGGCCATTGTATGATCGTAAAACAGAGAGGGGGAGAAGGGGGGAAGGGGTAGACGAAAGGAACGAGAGATGTGGAGTGGCAGTGTTTAAACTCTACCGACGCGCCACTCACGCAACAGGGAGGAAGAGGAACATTTGTACAATATATATATATACATATATATATAATATAAATATAGTAATTATCTTATTACCCTGTACTTTTTTATTACCATAGTTTAATTAAATATGCAACTTCATATTCTACCTGCACTTCGAGATACTTTGTATTAGTTTTGGAAACAAATTGAGATTGCCATTGACTCTCCATGGCATATCTTCGTAAACAGATTTACGCACGACTGGATTTTGGAACTAGGTGACTCGGAACAGTTTGACACAGATACACGAGTGGATATTTGGATCAGGACAATGCAGTTATCACCGGATACTGCAAATATTGACGCTTAGTCCAATTGTGTCCGGATTTCTTGAGTTTTACCAACGCTTTTTTTTTTTCAAATCATGTTTCTACAGAGCAGCACTTTCCTGTCTGGTTGTGTGACACGACCGAGCATGTATACCAGGATAGCTCAGAGAAGGCACACAAGTGCCTGGACAAATCTACTACTGGCAGTCGCTCTCCTGGCATGCAGCTTGCAAACACCGGTGGAGGCAAACTCGTGGTGGTAAGTGGGTTACAAATCCATCTGTTTTTAATACACAATTAAGATGACCAAACACATGTGTGTGTGCGTGCGTGCGTGCGTGCGTGCGTGCGTGTGTGTGTGTGTGTGTGTGTGTGTGTGTGTGTGTGTGTGTGTGTGTGTGTGTGTGTGTGTGACAGAGAGTGTGTGAGAGTATCTGTTCGTGCGAGTGCGCGCGCGCTCTGTTATGTTGTGCCGTGCTGGGCTGAACCGTGGGGCAATTTCGTGCCAGTGTTGTGGAGAGAGCTGCGGTGAACAAATGCAGAGGCTTTGTCACAATATTTACCCTGCCTGTGACCCAAATGGCCTGTTTGTGAGCTAGAAGAAAACAGAATGAGAGCGAGAGGGGGGCGCGTCGTGACCTTGTCTACAAACTTTAACGCCCGCTTCAAATAATACCTGTGGATGAATTATTTGATACTAAATAAAGCAGAATTACTTTAGTTCACAAGCCGTTATGAAATAACATATAGCACACATATAACAAAGTTTAAAAACCTTTAAAAAAAACTTGGTGGTAACCGAATTACATACGTTTATCCCACAATGGTTTTTTCCAGAGAGAAAACAAAACATGTTTTGTGATTTACAGACAGTTTTAAATCAGCTTTAACATCACATTTATGGGGTATTGAGCATACAGCCAACATACCTTCTCTAAGCCTGTCTTTCAGTTTGTCCTTTAAGTTATATAATAATATAATATTTGGTTCATCACAACCAGCCCATAATGAGAAAAAAACCCCAAAACTTTATGTTTCCAAACTGACATTGTTCTGCTACCTATTTATGTTGGCAAAAAGTATGATCTAAGGCAGCTATACACAGTAGGTAAGAAAATAAGGATTGTAATGACGTACATAAATCAAACCATCTCCACCCTGCTCCCCAGGTCTTTAGCTCTGACGCCCATCCAGAGGCCAGAGATGTTCATCATCGGGGCCCAGCCTCTGTGCAGCCAACTCTCCGGTCTCTCCCAGGGCCAGAGGAAGCTGTGCCAGCTCTACCAGGACCACATGCAATACATCGGCGAGGGCGCCAAGACGGGCATCCAGGAGTGCCAGTTCCAGTTCCGTCAGCGCCGCTGGAACTGCAGCACCGTGGACAACGCCTCCGTGTTCGGACGGGTCATGCAGATCGGTGAGTCGCCGGCTGGATTCATTATGGGTTCATTTGCAAATGGCAGCAGTGATTTCCCTGAGTTTCCAGATCCAGGCAAACATGCAATGTTCTGACAGTTTAATTTCCTGTGGCTATTTGATTTTACTACTCATTTGTACAAGGACGCGTTAAAGCTAAAAAACATATTAGAGAAAGGCCGACAGTGAAAATGTATAATTGGTAATTGATATCAAAACACAGTGAACACATATGATTGGTCAGTGATATCAGGAAGCGTTGAGGCTCCGCTCCCCGGTTCACCATCAGGGCCGCCGACGTCTCCTGCCGTCCAATTCAAGAAGAACTAACTCCCTGCCAGGCCTAAGAATTGTCTCCAGTGGGTCTTCTGTGTGAACTCTGCCTAAGCAGACACCTAAGCGCTGCCAGTTGGATGTGTCCACGACTCCAGTGGGGCCGTCCAGCAGTGCCTTTCTCCATGGAGATGTACGAGTATCTCAGCGCAAATATGCGGAAAGACACAATGACCTATGACCTAGGACGGTTTGCCGATGTGCAACAAAAACGTCACTTTTAATTTATTTTCATTTTTAATGACTGGTGAAAAGTAGGCTAACGGGGGGTATTGTCCAACAATGTGACCATACCCTGACAGCCTGGTTCATAGGAACACATCGCCAGTTAGAATTTGATGAGTGTAATTCCTCGTCAAGTTTCTGGAAACCCTCATTCCACAAGCTAGTGTTACTTCCTTCCACCGCTCATTCAAAAGAGGTGTAATAACCCCCCCCCCCCATTCTCCCTCCTTTGGTTGTCTCTTATCGCTGTCTCTGTGTTTCACTGCCCACCTCTCCCTCTTTCTGCCCATTTCTCTCTTTCTCTCTTACATTTTTTTACTCTTTCCTTCTCTCTCTCTCGTTCACTATTTCATTATTTATTTATTTCTCTCTCTTTCTCTCACCATCTCTCTCTGATCCTCCCCCCCCCCCATCGCTCTCTATCTCTTCCCCTCCTTCCCCCATTCCCGCCCCCCTCTCCCAATAGCAGTAAAGATATTCGCAGCCAGTTGCGAGGTTTATACGGAGGTGTGAGCAGGGCCATTGTCCTGGCGTCTCTTTTGAAATGCAGGGATGAGCTTGTGTCGTGCTGGGACATCCGGGCTGGGCCATTTGAAGTCTGGGACCTGGATGCTCATAAAGTGTCTCTATCTGTCTGTGACACCCCGGCACACGAGGCACGCGCGTCCCCCCATTCGGCTCTGTGAGGGCCAGCCCAAACCTGTTTGATGCTGTCGCAGCTTTGAGAGTCTGGTAGGGACAGAGCCGTTACGGGGTGGTCATTTGGCCACGTTTTAACAGCTCCTTGAGCAGTCCTCCGACCAACGTACAATACCTGCTGTTGCTGCTGTTTCAGATGATGAAAAAATAACCCTCTCTAGCCCAAAGAGCATATCAACATAGTGTATATTTTGAGAATACCAAGTTGATTTGGTCAAGCGTCTCAAACGGTGATAAGTACGATTGGTTCCAAGCTCTGGATCCCAAATGGTTACATTTGCTATGTGGACGGCATGGCATGTTTACGCTTGGTGACATATGCACAACAGATGGAGAGAGAGAGAGAGAGGGAGAGAGAGAGAGAGAGAGAGAGAGTGAGAAAGAGAGAGGGAGAGCGAGAGCGAGAGAGAGATGGAGATGGAGAAGTAGAGAAAAACAAGTAAACGTTGGGAGAGGAGGGGGTGAGACACGAAGGAAAATAGACAAAGAGAGGAGGAACAGAGTGGATGGGCTGCTCCTAATGGGACAGGCCTCAGAGAAAATGCTTCATCCTGCAGCGGTCTGTGACACGTTGCGTGTTCGCATGAACTCTTCCTATGTGTCTCTTTCTCACCCTCTTGTCACTCCATCTCTCTCTCTCTCTCTCTCTCTCTCTTTCTCTCTGCCTTGCTCTCCCATGCAAGCCTGTGTGTCAGCAACACGTGCTGCCTCTGGGTGACTGGCCGACAGGCGTCAGTTTTCTATGACACATCTTTCTGTTTCTCTCCATACTCATATCTTTCATTCTCTCTTTTTTGTGTTGATCTAGATGGCATTGTACGTAACCCTCTTAATAGTTTAAAACCCACCTGAGAAACATGAAGGCCCTCTGTTGGTATATTCAGACTCCCACCAGGCAGACAGACCCCTGGATGTAAACAGAGCTTGGCACTGACTCTATCCAAGAAGAGGGCAGAGGAGAACAAGCTTAGGCACAGGCATTACTTGTGCACAGATGTGGTACTCCAGTCTCTAAATGAAAACAAGAAGTCATAAGCCTCATCTCGAGTGAGTAGATGGCGGAACCAAAGACGAGAATTGAACAGACTTGATGTTAATGTCAGTGTAAAATTACAATGTAGTTGACTCGATTGACAGGACTTACGATCTTCTAGGTTTGAATTGTTTGGCCCCCCTGGCAGAAACCAGACCAGTTCCCTGCCTCAGCAGAGCAGAGGCCGTGTTAGCCCGAGGGCCTAACGGGCCCTTTGTGTATTGTGAAGGCAGACGGCATAGAAATGTAATCAGTAGAAGGGACATGCCTATTCAATGTAGCAATCCACGGTGACAAGATGTGTGGTTGTTTTGAGTTTCGATGTTGTTTCCAGTGAAATCAGGTAGGCTGGCAAGTAGGTGAGCGTCAAAGAGATAAGGAACCATTTCAGATAGAACGTCCACAGAATGGCCACTGCTGTTGCCAGTGACAGACAACAGGTTAAGTAGGTGACGGCCACATATGTGGCTGCCAAACTATTTAAGGCCGCGGAAGGGACCAGAACTTTCTGCTCTAGTTGAAATGGATGGCCTCGAGGCTCAGTGTTGTGTCAGTGAAGTTGCAACTTAGTATTGAATAAATTAGGTCAAGCATGAAGCATAAATGTCTCCAAATGAACTGGTCTGAAAAACTCTTCATACTTGTCCAGGATAAAACATTGAACTTACAATTCTACCAACAGCCTTCATGATAGAAGTCACCCAACATTTTAAATACTTAAATTAGGGGGTTCAAGACTATAGCGGATATGTTTACATTCAGTTAGGGTGTTGGGCCATCCAGCCATACGGTCTGTAGGACAATGGGGAAGAGTGCTGTGTTTGTAACAAAGACCTAATAGAGAATCCACTTGCTTTGTTATAAATACATTTGACCATGGCTCTTTAAGTATCCTCGTTAGGTCTATAATGAAGATCTTACAGGGAATCCACTAGCTTTGTTCTAAATGAAGTGTGGTTCTTTGTTTGATCTAGTTATAGGCCTCTCCCCACAAGCCTCTGATCAATAAACATGTAACATGAATAGCTGGTCCGGTTAGCGAGCTAACCTAGCCCTATGTTGTCCCTAGTTACAATACTTATACACACTCCTACACACACACACACACACACACACACACACACACACACACACACACACACACACACTCGCACACACATAACACACATTGCCTGTCTGTTCCTAAAAGAACTTCCACCTACTCTCACTCAATGCTAATCTCTGCCTGTGTATTCCCTTCCTGTGTGTGTGTGTGTGTATGCGTGTGTGTGCGTGCTTGCGTGCGTATGTGTACGTGTGCGTGCGTGCGTGCGTACTGTAGGAAGCAGAGAGACAGCCTTCACCTATGCCGTCAGCGCGGCGGGGGTGGTTAACGCCGTGAGCCGGGCGTGTCGTGAGGGCGAGCTGTCCACCTGTGGCTGTAGCCGCGCCGCGCGGCCCCGCGACCTGCCACGCGACTGGCTGTGGGGCGGCTGCGGGGACAACGTCAACTACGGCTACCGCTTCGCCCGGGAGTTTGTAGACGCTCGGGAACGGGAGAAAAACTACCCCAAGGGCTCCTTGGAGCACGCTCGCACGCTGATGAACCTGCAGAACAACGAGGCTGGGAGACAGGTACACACACACACACACACACACACACTACTGTAAGACAACAACGTGTCTATCGTTTTTATAAGCATTTTGTATTAATAATAATACATTTTATTATGTGAAGTACACTGTGTATTAAGGTTACAAAGACATAAAGCTTTCTGTCACGGAAAATCCTAACATTCACCTGACCTGGCTGAATCACTGGGAAAGATGTCAACCCAAAGACAGCTCCAACTGTTTGGCCCATATGGCAGTGGCACCTTGACGACATTTAATTTGGAAGAAAACACATTTTGTTTCATAATAAAGCAGCATTTTGTTGCATGACACTTTTTAACTCGTGAAAGACAGCTGCACATTTGTTATTTGACACCTTTTGAGTGCTATAAACCCACTGATATGATGACATGGGTTCACATGGGTCTATGGGAGAGGACAGAAACGAACAAAGAGAGAGACGAGAATGAACAAAGACTGAATGAAAAGATAGACCACGGTCTTTATTTGAATGGGCGAGGGCCCAGCTACACAAGCAATCTCCTAGACTAAGTGGAAGCTATTTTGTAATACACATATAGAGACACAAACCTACTGTTAGACACAGAGGCACACAAACACTCTTCTTTTATACATCTCTTTGCTTAGCTTGGTAATTGTTGGTTTATTTTACCGAGAGGTCAACATGAGAATGGGAAACTGAAGAGCAGGCTGAACTAACTAAAACACACACACGCTCTGCAGGGAATGTATGTGTGAGTACAAGTGGCCCCTGATTGCCTGCCTGGCCTGGTTTGTTAGGGGGAAATGTGTGTGTGTGTGTGTGTGTGTGTGTGTGGGTGTGTGTGTGTGTGTGTGTGTGCTCAGGTTATTTATTGGGAGGGTCCAAATGGCGTAGTGGGGCTAACGCCCTTGGAGTCTGGTGAGGTCAAAGGGTCAAAACACATTCCACCGGGGTAACGGGGCCACTCATCCACACTCACACACACACACACACAAACACTAACCTGGTCGGCAGTATATTCTGAAGCCACCGCCCTTAAAAAGGTCAGAGAGGAAAAGTAAAAGGAATTCGCTTTTTTTTTTCCAATCTTTGTTTTTTTTCTTTAGTCTTCTTTTTCATTTTTTCTTTCTTTGGTCATTTATTTTTTCATTTCAAGATAAGAGACTGTAGCAATTAAGTAGATCAACACTGATAAGCACAATATGGGAGATACTTTTTGTTTCTCGCAAAAGAAATTTGTAATTGTCAACCCCAAGAACTACAGGAAATGGTAGAATCACAAATGGACAAACACACACACACACACACACACACACACACACACACACACACACACGCACACACACCTTATTCAGGACGTTAAGGGAGTAATTGTGAATCGGGTGTCAATTTGTCTTCCAGTCTTCCAAAGCTGCTTTCAACAGAGTGGCGTGAGTCTGCCCTGTCCCTGTGTGTGTGTGTGTGTGTGTGTGTGTGTGTGTGTGTGTGTGTGTGTGTGTGTGTGTGTGTGTGTGTGTGTGTGTGTGTGTGTGTGTGTGTGTGTTTGTAAGTGGTTCCTGGCAGAGGCTAAAGGTCGAGGCCTGGAGATCCCTGGGTGCCATGGCAGGTCCCTGTGGGGCTGTAAGGCTGAGAGCGGGCCCGCAGTGTGTATGTGTCTGCAGCAAGTAGTTCAGAGGGCTTTACTCCCTTACAGAGTCGCTGAGCTCTGAACGAGAGCAGATACGAGAGGAAATGACCCACGCACACACAAACACACACGCTAGCTTTGTGATTTTGAGTGACAAGGGTCCTCTCTCTGATCCATTTCTGTAATTGTTGTCTGTGCATCCAAACGGAAGAGAGGAGAAGATAGGGGTGAGAGGGAAGAAAGAGGAAGAGAGGAAGGATAGTAGAAGAGTGTTGGGAGGCGTGGTGCGGCTCGTTTCATCCTCTTGTCCTCTTTTGTTCCGCTTCTCTTCGCTCTCTCCTTTCTCTCTCTCCCTCTCTCCCGTGGACATGCTAGCTTGTTTTGTGGAGGATTTGTCTTGGATGGAGGGGCCAGCAGTCTGGGTTCTATTGTGGAGGTGACAGGGGCGTGTCCATGGGTGTGT
Organism: Galaxias olidus; assembly: GCA_026901105.3. Lineage (NCBI taxonomy): Eukaryota > Metazoa > Chordata > Actinopteri > Galaxiiformes > Galaxiidae > Galaxias > Galaxias olidus. The sequence continues at coordinate 110,433 of JAPMUY010010908.1, read as the reverse complement.
GTGTGTGGTTTGTGTGGGTGTGTTTGTGTGTGTGTGTCCGGCCGTCTGGTCCAATGTGCCGTCGTCACCCTCTCCTGACTCTGAAAGCTTCACACCAAACACACACATACACAGAGGCTCGCACACATGCACACACACGCACGCACGCACGCACGCACGCACACACGCACACACGCACACACACACACACGCACACACACACACACACACACACACACACACACACACACAAGCTCTTGTGCACACTCACAAATCAACATCAAGAATAGTTCCCCCGACATTTACACACAAGGATATGCTTGTACTTGTGTAATTTTGTTTGTTTGTGTGTCTTTGCCTTTGGATGACCTTGTCAACATTGTATTAACCATTGAACTGGTTCAGACAAATTGTACCGTCCTTTATTAGAAGACTTGTACATCTTAAAATGTACGTCACACACATAAAGCTGCCTGCTAGAGATTAGCCTGGGGTCAATGTCCTCAAAGAAGCTTCCAGAACGTTGAAGAGTTCCAGAATGTTTTAGAGCCCCTGGATTTTCCAGCAGGTCAGGGGGTCATGTGTTTGTAGGAGAGGGTACAGAAAGGTTTTGCGGGGGTGAGGTCGCTGGAAGGGGTAAGGAAAGCGATACAGGGAGCGCTAGGAAAATTCGGACTTGTTTATGGAAACTAGAGTAGTTATAACGGACATGTACTAGTCCCATTTGTCATCGACCTGCCCATGACTCTCCTTCTTGTCTTGCTAAGGGTTCTTTCAAAGGAAACACTACTGTTCGTAGAACACACATTTTTGTATTGATTTGCTTTAAACATTTGAGTTACGTACTGTTTATTTGAACAGGACATATTCTATAGGAGTCTTTAGGAATTGACATTTTCAGAACATTTCCTCTTGCTAGTCCTCCTGCTATTCTCAGACCAGTGTTTGTTGACCCTGCTGTGGGGGATTGTTAGGTTGCTATGTCGTATTGAGCTAGCTTTAGAAATGTTTGTTTGCTTTTGGTTCTGACTATGAACTTCAGTAAATGCTGCCCATTCAGACATTGTCTTCCTTTGTGTTCCCAGCTCTATGCTTGACTTAACATACACAATACTTTACACACGCTCTCGGTCACTTGTATGGGTTTAAACGCATCCAATGAGTGTTCATCGAGATTTGTGCGTTAATAATAGACAAGTTCCAAGATTATGCCTAGATGAATGCATTTATAGTAGTGGTGTTGTATTCAACGAGACTGTAGAGCGATGGTATAGTTTATTTAACATGAGCAATGTTGTCAAGTCTACGTGATGCAAGGCAAATGCGACTGGGCTTCCATAGGGGGCCTCTTTCAGACAGTCACAGCAAAGTTCCAACTGTGTGGGGCCATTATCAATATGCAGTTCTCCTAAACGTCCACTAGATGTCAGCAGTATTACAGCCATTAGCCAAACGGTCCCCACACTCCATTCAGTGTTTGTCCCCTTCCCTTTTACTTTAATGTCATGCGTATGAATGTGCAGCTTGTTTAAGGAATTCAGCGCTGGTTGAAAGCTAGTCATTTATCTCCCCCGTATCTCTCTTTCTCCTCTCTCCACCCTTCTTTGTCTCTCGTTCTTTTTCGCTATCTCTCCAGTCGGTGTATAACCTGGCCAACGTGGCCTGTAAGTGCCATGGCGTGTCAGGGTCCTGCAGTCTGAAGACCTGTTGGCTCCAGCTGGCTGACTTCCGTCGCATCGGAGAGTTCCTAAAGGAGAAATACGACAGCGCCGCCGCCATGCGCATTGGACGCAAGGTACTATATGCCGACGGAACACACACACCGGACACGTACACGCGTGTGCAAAGCCAAGCACAGGGGGGTGGACATACACCCTATAAGACAATGACTGTCACTCCCTTACTTTAGGTTAATAGTCTTATACTATTAAAACTTATTTATAGACATCGCTACGAAGATCTTCTGGAAATGTAGTCTGGAAATCTTAATGTACAATATGAACTTAAGATGCCACAAAGGTATTGGTTATCAGCACCGCTTACACTACTTTCATGTCTTCAGTTTTCATCTTGAAAATGGGATGGTGTTATGTCTTTTAAAATGTAAAATCCCTTGAAATATCTAATTGAAAAAGTAGTGTGTTTCAATATAGTGCCCAAATGAACTGAACTCTACTCCCCGCTGCCCCCATCTCCTCTGCACCGTCAGGGCAAGCTGGAGCAGATTGATAAGCGTTTCAACGCCCCCACCCCGGAGGACCTGGTGTACCTGGACCCCAGCCCGGACTACTGCCTGCGGAACGAGACCACGGGCTCCATGGGCACGGTGGGGCGCCTCTGCAACAAGACCTCGGAGGGCATGGACGGCTGCGAGCTCATGTGCTGCGGCCGCGGCTACGACCAGTTCAAGACCTACAAGCACGAGCGCTGCCACTGCAAGTTCCACTGGTGTTGCTACGTCAAGTGCAAACGCTGCACGTCGCTGGTCGACCAGTTTGTCTGCAAGTAGGGCCCAGGTCAGGATGGAGGGACGGAAATGGCTGAGCGCAGAGTTTGAAGGGACGAAGAGAGGCTCGGATGGGTGAACAGAGAGAAAGGTGAAAAGGGGACATGAGTAGAATGTGAACAAAAAAAAACATACAATCAACATTTTATGAATACAAACATGAATGAGGTAAATGAATAACAATAAATTAAGCAAAATTCTGTGAAGTATGGATGTCTGAGAGTGCTAAACCTTGCAATGACAGAGGGTGCTCTGCTTGTGTGGCATTTCACTTCTTTTCACTCGAGTGCACCAAGGCCTTTTGTTAGCAACCTAAAATCACAGGCGCAAAGGAAAAACCCAATCACAGAATTATAACCCTGGTTCATTTCTTATCAAGCACTCAAAATACAAGAATATTAACGACACCACCGGCACAAACCAACATAATAAACCAGCAAGGGGCAACAGAAAAGAAAAAAACTTAGAAAACAAAACAAACACAGGTGAAATCAAACCAAAATGACACACAGGTGAGACTAATCAACGTAACGAGAAGCGCTTGTTACGCTCCTCCAAGGGACGTTCATGACACCTAGATGGACCAGGTAGTGGACGACTAATGACGTTTGTGGTTGTTTGCTCTATGATATATTTGAACTAGAATGAAGGCTTGAAAGAGAGAGATGGGAGAGAGACTCTGAACTGCAGACAAACATTCTTAAACGTCCTCCTCTTCCTTTGCCTTTCTTTGCTGTCTACTTCCTCTGTCTCATGGTGGTCTCCTGTCCTGTCTGCATGTCCTCTGCCTGAACTCCTCCCTTCCCTAGTACCAGATGCACTGGGTCCACCTCACCCTTGCCCTTTGGACTTTGGATATGTGGAGACACGCACACATGCTGTGAAGTCCAATGTTGTTTGAGACCATCTTATCTCAGTCACTAATGATCCTTCGGCTCTTCTCTGCTGGGTGTGTCACAGCTATATTGTGTACTATCCTGGCCTTCCCCTTTCAGACTCCCTTAGCAGACCTTTGACCTAAAGATGAAGAAGTAGAGGCAGAATGTCACTCAGCTGAGGGTGTGCTGTTCCAAGACCAAGCAGACGTGGATCAGGAGCAAAATCAGTCAACAGGAGGATGGAAAACTACATGAACTGAATTGTGTGTCTGCTACATTTGTGTACAAAACACAAGATTAACATAAAATATTATTGTACGTTTTAGTATCGGTGTAACTTGTACTTCCAGTGCCCCTCTAGCACGAATTCACCTGTTGGAATTATATCACACCGAGGGCTATAATCATAACATATCAATAACTTTATCAAATTATAATTCTTTATTTTTATCAGGTTAATGTAACATTCAAGGCCTTTAGACCAAACAGGCTTCACTTTTTTATTCTATATTACGGAACAAACAGCTGGCCCATCGAGTACAGTCAGAAGTCTAGTCTGGATAATTAGACAAAGTTGGAAAACAAACATACAAAAAGGGGATGGACAGGATTTGTTTGCGAGATAAATGAATGAGTGTGAAAATTATCAAAAGTTGAGAAATTACACAGACTATTGACAGGACTGCAATTTATTGTGGGATATTTACTAAATAGTGGATTCAACAAAGTATATTTTATTATTAATTGCATTTCATTTTATACTGGAAAATTGTTTATTGTTGTGAATATACAGTATTTGACTTTGAGGCTCAGTTTTTTTGTCAATTAATTGTCTTTTTAAATATCCATTATACAGTGGACTCGTCCCATGGTTCAACCAAAGGCAGTTAAGCCTTGGCCCGCATTTTTGTGTTGAAAATAAATATAATTACTTGTGTAAATATCAGCCCTTTCTTGACCAATAAACCCTTACATGACACACAATAGTCCTTTTCACACAGTAGTGCCGACCGGTGCCCAAACCAAGCTGGCTAGAGCGCGATTGTAAAACCAGTTCGTTCAGTTCAGTTTGGTCCAGCAGTGTATATGTGTCCCTGCTGATATTATCAAAATGTCCTGTTGTCATATTGAGCAGTGATGTAGTCTCATTTTGTACATGTATGTATTGTCGTCGTCCCCCCCCCCCCCCCCCCCCGCCCCCCATTCACATCAGTCACATTAAACCATTTATAGTGATCTTAATGACAAATTGTCTTCATCACACCACTCTTACTTTACAATGTAATACTTTACTATAATTTTGTACTTCTTCTTTAGTCTCTGTTTTGTAATTTCAGAAATTCCTCAGGGTTATCCTACCCTATCATATCACATCCTATTCTGTTCTATTGTGGTACAATATGTTAAATGATATGATACGATCCTGAAACACTGAACAACATCAGGCCTCCAGTACCCTGCTAGCCATCTACTTCTCTTATCTGAGGATGTTGACACAGCTAATCAATAATATAAGGCCTCGTATTCTGACTCACTGCTAAATCGTTCCAACTAAGACAGATGCTAAGCACAAGACAAGAGTGGGAAACGCATGGACTAGGATCCAAAGGTCAGAATGGCTGAATGCATTGGCACGCGATTCACAGAATTTCCTCAGAGCATGGCCCTCCTGCTGTAGGACTCTCTTTGGAGTGCAGACATGCCAGCCAGACAGCACGGTCTGCCAGGGTTCCTGTTGTAAGTCCATGTTGAAAGTATTGCGCTTATCCAAGTATAATAAGCAAGTGTTATAAACATAGGATCATAGATGCGTACTTGGGGGTGAGCATTAAGAAATGTTTTGAGATTAGAGGAGTGGAGATGTACAGGGTGGCCTACTGTCTGTCTAATCCGAATCACACCGCAATTTTGCTGCTCTGACCCAGAGCTATCGTCTGATGATTATATCCCATAATATCCACGTACCCAACGCTACCAGACATGCTAATATCTCCACAGATTTACTGCTAGGGGCCACGCCGTTCAAGGTTTTGTTCATTTTTGCTGCACAATGTGTCCCCATAAATATAGACTTGACAAGCTGAACATGAATTTTATGCAAGAGTGCACATGAATTATTCAACCAATTGGGGGGGAAAACTGTATCCCCCATTCTGTCTGAAAAGTCATAATTTTAACCTAGAGGGACTTATCATTTTTAATTAAGCTGTTACACTTAGGCCTACTCTCTGAGGCACATTGCCGACGGGGTGATGTTGCAGCAGGCTTAAGTGAGGTGTTGGCGCTGCGTGGAAGCAACATAACCCCGAGGCCTTGTGAACCTGAGCTCACCAGGAGTGGTGTAACCGGCGCAAGCCACTGCATCACAGCATGGACGTGCGTGGGCCACCCCTCGCCGGGATTAGGGTGAGTTACCACCAGATGAAGCTCACATGCACAGAGCACAGAGAGGCTTGGCTGACATGACAAGTCTGTGCTTGTTGTGTGCATTTGTCGGCATGCGCATGCATGCTGGGAATAATCTTACAACTGTTGATGTCAGTTTTATTGTGTGGGCGAAATAGGTCACAAGGTTTACCCCATGAAGCAAATATCACAAAAAAACTGTCTGGAAGCTGTTGGGATGAGTAGCCCGCCAGATACCTGCCAAGGAAAATCAACATTTATGGCATGTCAGATATTGTTTTATGTGTGTGTATGTGTTTGTTTGTTTGTGTGTGTGTGTGTGTGTGTGTGTGTGTGTGTGTGTGTGTGTGTGTATGAGTTTGGTGGCATGTATTTCTGTTGTATGTATGTAGTAGGCAGGAGTAACTGGACCTTGGGTGTGTAAAACGTACTGAGCTAAACTTGTTCTAAGAAAGGCTGTTCCTTTTTCTGCCCAACCCATTATTATGATGATCCCAACTCAATGAACGTGTATGGGATAAGTTATATATATTATATATATTCCTTCTACTTTCTCACATGCTATGTATGTGTGTCTCCTTTATGTTGTACTTGTGTTTGTGTGTGTGTGTGTGTGTGTGTGTGTGTGTGTGTGTGTGTGTGTGTGTGTGTGTGTGTTGGTTTCTACCGGTCTCTCCAGCTCTGCGCCTGTGTGTTTAAGTAACCAGACCGGTTAAACAGTGAACATTCTCCCCTTTTGGCAATTGTGTAGATGGTTTAGTTCACAGTTCATCACGAGCACTTGATGGTTGGGTGTGAACTGTTTTGGAAAATCCAGACTTAATTGAGATACAGGTAAGAACTTGTTATCCCTGAATGATCCATTCCAAGTGAAACTTTGCAAACGTTGAAATGAACTTGTAGAGCTTGAAGGTAGGTTCTATGTTTTCATCTCCTGTGGAATGCATTGGGAATGCAGTACCGCATTTGGAAATATTTAGAGAGAGTGTGTGTGTGTGTGTGTGTGTGTGTGTGTGTGTGTGTGTGTGTGTGTGTGTGTGTGTGTGTGTGTGTGTGTGTGTGTGTGTGTGTGGGTCTGCATGGGATAGCTGGTAGATAATTGGTTCCCAATATGCCCTAAAATTATTCCAATCTACACTCACACACATCATTAGACAATTCAAATTTAACTTTTACTGCTACGCCGATGACACACAGATTTACATGAGCACCAAATCAATTGACAACGTCAGTTGCTTGTATTGACAACTGTCTCTCTATAATTAACCAGTGCATGCAGGACTACTATCTCAAACTCAACAGCAATAAAACTGATCTTCTCTTAATGGCCACCAAATCCAGCTTTAGTCAAGTTGGCAACATCTCTTGATTGTTGGCCCTACAATCTTACCCTCCCCTCTTACATGCAACCTTGGCATCCTAATGCATTCCGCCCTCTTTTATAACTCTCATATCAACAACATGGGCTACATTTCCTTTTTACATCTTCGAAACATAGCCAAAATCAGATAATCCCTTTCGTAGTGCAGCTGTGAAAATCTCATTCACTCATTCATTTTCTCCTGTCTTGATTCCTGCAATCCCCTTCTCTTCGGCATCATCAATCATCTGAGCACATATCCCCTGTCCTCATAGACCTTCACTGGCTCCCTGTCACTCAGCGCATCAACTTCAAAATCTTTCTCCTCACATAAAGCTCTGAATAACCTGGCCCCTTCCTACACCTTTCTAACCTCCTCCAAACCCATCATCCTTCCCGGTCACTTTAATCCTCCACAGCTGGTCAACTGGTCATCCCCAAATCCAAACTTCAGAACATTGGTGTTAAAGCATTTTCTAGTTCAGCCCCCAAACTATGTAACTCTCTCTCTCTCTCCTTTCTCTATTGTTCTCGCTGTTTGTGTCATTGTCTGTTGCCATGTTTGCTGTTTACCATGTGAAGCATATTTTGGTTTAGAAAAGCACCATGCAAATTAAATCTACTTGGGTTCGTTTGTTTAAAATTCAAGCACTGTTTCAGTGCTTTAAGATTTTTTTTACAATGAAAAGCGAACAACAAATAAAATGTATTATTATTTGTGTTAATTGTCAACACACTTAGGCATAGACACAAAGCAAACACAAAGTTTTTCAAGTACTTAGTTATGGATTGAATAGTTATTTTGCTTTTGTAGCCATCTATGTCTAAATGAAGGTTCAACTCAACGTTAACTCTAACGGAACACCAAATGACTTTTGGACTTCATTGGAACCTAGGTTTGTTACATATTTTAACGGCATATGCAAAAGGTTATCAGTAAATTCGTGTTGTCTGGAAAAATATCAAATCAGCAATTTAAGTGGAGCAACTACATAGATAAACTCAACTCTACTCAGAGATATTTCCAAAAACAAAATTAACTGTCTGACCTTAGTCTTTACTGTGTGTTATAGCACTTCACAATATTTTTGTAAAGCCACATTGTGGTGCAACATAATGTTGAGTTCAACTAAATACATGTGTAGTGTGCAGATCTAAAAAAGGAAAGGTTGTTAAAAGGGACTTTTAAGTTTAAGAACACAAATAAAAAAGGCATTGCTTAGTGTTTGTGTATGTGTGTGTATGTGTACGGTATGGCGTAGTATTAAAAACAACAAAAAAGTGTAATTAGACTATATAGTTTGACATTCAGAAATTATTATCATGGTGTCTAAACTTTAAAAAAATCCTCTGTATAGCTGTATCAACCTTTTGTTGCATTGAGTCATGATAAAGTTAACCACCATGCAATATAATTGCCAATAGGGCCATAGGGTGTTTGTGATTCAGATAGACAGTCAAACAACAATCAAGCGGAGCAGCACTTGGCTAAATTATTCTGAAAATTTCAGCCTACTTGACTTTCTAATAGAATGGAAATGTATTGTAAGAAGGCTATTGAACACTCAGATAGATCTTTTTTTTAATGTTTGGAGTCAGTGGGGATAAATAATTAATCAATGAAACAAACGGATCTGTCATATCTGGAATAGAACGTTGGCTTTTCCTGAATCGTTCTGAAACAAAACAACATGGGAGAAACTACAGATCCCATCAAACCTCTTACTGAATGAAAGGCAGCTTTTCCTGTTCCTGGTGTTCAGCTGGCAGCCACCTGTTCTCAATAGAGTGCTCTGATTCGTCGTTTAGGGCTCGTGCGAGGGGCGTCACTCAGATTGCTATGACATCAAGAAGTCCAGTCAAGTCTGGATTCAGAATCGCTGCGAGAGCGTTCGGACACGGGGTATGAAAAGGAGTCGTGGCAGCAACCCCTCAGAAGTCACAGGGCAGTTTGGACGAGCGTCGTCAGTAACAAAAGGTAAAATATTGTGGCTTTTACTTTTGGTGTAAAATACCATTTCTGTTGTTTGCGCTTTCATGGACCTACACTTGATCTGCCAAGACTTCGTTCACCAGCTTTGTTTCCACGTATGTAACGTTAGCTTTAGTTCACGTTACTACGTTAGCTTGCTAATTCTGTCTGTCACAAACACCGTAATCTTCCAATGTTAACGTAACTTCTAGCTGGGAGGCTAATACTCTTTCTAAATATATTGTGAGTCGTTGGGTATATTTTTGAAAGGCGCATAGTTTGTTAGAGGTATCTACAACGAACTGTCAAACAGGTATGGATTCTTGTTTGAATCAACGATTCAGACGTCAAAACGGTGTTAAGCTAGCACACTAGCTAGCAGACTAGCCTTGGCTTCTGCTAGCTTGTAAACAAACCCCACACTGACAAATCAAAGAAATACGCTTCATCTGTCGTTTCAGACTGCGTTGCCCATAAGGACAATACATTTGTGAATGAGAAACTCCTGTATTTTTGAACATGTTTTTTAATGAATTTTCTTCAGCATGATGTCAGACTTGCTGGAGTTTGGGCTTCTTTGTTTAGTTTTGCCACTGTTTTGTTGCTTCCTTAAGACGGTCGACGACAATACCAGCTGAATTTCGACTGTTTTTGGGAAGTGTTACAATTACCTTTTGAAACATGCTTTAGCTAAAAGCTCTTTTACACAAGTTTGCGAGACTACGTGTAAATGTTACTAACTTTCTGTTAATTTAGGGTTAATTTAAGCAAAACTTTTGATAGTAATAGTGATTTTGTACAAAGGGATTCTTCATTTTAGGTTGATATACCGTTCATATTTGTTGATGAATGTTTAAATGTGTTTGCAGTTTAATGTTTTTATTTGGTTTATCTTAATTTTTCATATGAAATGATAGTTTGCTGTAGCTCCAATTATATATTAAAACAAATATTTGCATGGCTTGACAAACACTTTATGTGCATGGCTTGACTAACACTGTGTATGTCTATGTACTGGCATTCCAGAGTATGTACGCACTCACGCATGTGTGAGTGAAAGAGGAACAGAAGGTTAGGGGAGACAAGACAGTCTCAATTTGACACGTTACCCCTGATAGTGATTACAGTGTCTAACGTTAAGTCACAATTATGCATCGCATACAACGGCATTTTCCTTGAAAGATTTAGACGATACAAAACAACATGTTTGTGTGGTTGTATTTGTGACCTTGCCTAAGTAAGCTCATGAAACCCCAAGCATGCTGTATACTATGGACATGGATTGACTGTATGTTACGAAGCACCTCTAGGCTTTGACAAACTGGGAGGTTGTTTTGGACAACGCTATGACAGCAAGTGTGAAGGACAAGCACGTGGGGTACGCTACCATTCATGATTAATGGACCAGATATTGTGCATCCGTTTGCCTTCTCTGGTGACCCATCTGCCACTGGTGGCCCTCTGATCCAGTGCTTGTCATTACTCTGCTGCCAGGTCTTATGATGTAGAGACATTAACAAAGGCCTCAGTGTTATCACACACAAACACACACAAACAAACACACACACAGCTTGACTTAAATATATCAGTCACATACGAACAGTATTTAATAGAACAGTGTATTTGTTTACAGGACTTTAGTTACATAGCAGTTGTATTTTCTCTGGGTGGGTCCCCTCTTGTCAGGCTTCGCTGAAATGCTGTAATGTTTCGGTATCAACGGTGTGTGTGTGTGCGTGCTTGTGTTTGTGCGGGCAATCATATCCTCTAGATGCCATGTTTTTTTGTGCCCTGTCACAGTTGGTAACGTCTCTCTTAAGATACAGCCACAGGGCTAGCTGCTGTTTCTGGCTGTTCTATTTCTATATCACCAAGGTTAACAAAACATGGTGCTTTGTCCATCTGTTCCTAAAGTGCTGTAGGACACATTATAACATTGTGTCCTGCAGCACTTTATGTGACGGCATTTATTATTTTCCTTTTTTTAGGCATTAGTAAGCCTTTACTTTTCAACCCGTCACTATTTTTTTTGTGATCAACCGAATATGAATGTAATTTATTATGATTATTTACACTTGTTGTTTTTCATTTAAAAAATAGAGCTATTGTGTTACTGGCATGTTGAGTTGTCTCTGGCCCGGGCTAGTCTGTTAGATCCCTCCCTCCATAGAGCCAGGGAACAAGCCAGACTGCCTTCAAATATTCAAGAGGTCTGTCTGACTGGTACAACTAGTACTGCATTTGGGATATTTACGGTACAATTTCTGCAATAGTTTTTGCAATTCAGCCACTTGTAGTGTCTGTTTTTGCATGACAAACTAGTTGCTAGTTCAAGGTGTCTGGTTAAAGTAGGCGTAGGGCTGGGTAAAAAAAAAAAAGATTTTTCGATTAATTCAGATTTTTTATTTGGTTGATTCAAAATCGATTCTTAAAAACCGGAGATCGACCTTTTAAATCAATGCTTTTAGCCAGTGAACGTGTGATTTCACTAACGTTATGGGCATAATCGTTTTCGATGAGTCCATCAAAATTGTATGCGACGACACAGCGGAGGTATACATTATAAGTTAATGAACCACCAAAGACGAAAATTGTTTGTTGCATTCACCAACGTGTTATATAGTCGAATTTGTGAGGATAGCGGAGGGAAGACAATTATTTGATGTGTAGAAAATGTTTTTGTCTGTCAACTATTCCATTTTATATATTATAAATCTATTTCGTATGGATTCTGCTATTAACTTGGGTATAGTTTTGAAGATTATTGCAATTTCAAACTGTTTATTGGAGGCCAACAACACTAGGCTTGTATGTTTTGTATAAAATGTTATAGTATGGCTGTTCATAAAGCTATACTGGGATACATGTAATAGGCTGTTGGCTTGCTTATTTGCCTTGCAAAAACTTGTGAAACTAGAAGTCATGCTTTGAACCCAGTGTTTCCCACTCATACTTTCTGTAATACACCACGTTATAAGTTAAATGGTTCCCTGTGCAGTTAAATTCATCAGTTCCTTAGAATATTTGATAAGGGATCTTGGTATTTAGTTATCACTTCCAATTTATTGATATTGGAATCGAATGGGGACCTTGTGAATTGAAATCGTATCGGGAGATCAGTGCCGATACCCAGCCCTATTTCAATGTGGACTTGGTCATGATCTGGTAACCACCCAGTAACATTATGGGTTTTGCAGAATTATGTATTTTCTTGGGTGTTTCTTTTCATTGCTTGAATGGGTTGGGTCCTTGAGTTTGATTTTTTTTTATAGATCTATGACTATGACCTTTTCGACTTTGAAGCAGAGCCTCGTGTCTTGTTGACATTTAAGCCAGATGCACCAGACTACAGCAGGTGTCTCCTTATCTGAAAATCAATGGGCTGTAGTTTAGCTCGAGGGCTAAATATGTACTTTCAAATTAGCCCATAGATCATAAAAATCATGTTGCCACTTGCCCTACCCATAACCCTTGATCACTGTTAGACATGTACGTTTGAACCGGAAAGATCATTTGTATCCCTAATCTGTCTAGTTCTGCCATAATCTGTTAGCCTATATGTGTCAATTTTCTCAGTCAAGATAATTTCCATATCATTTCCTTTGTAACTTCAGATAGTAGTCTTTTAAAACATTCAATGCTTTCCTATGTCTCTGCAGCTTTCTGCTAGACTGCTGATTTCCACAAGGGTGGCATTAACGGCTAGTTAAGTACGAAAGCAACGGACCCTACCTGGCTTTTTGAATGTGTATGTAATTGTGCTTACAATGGCTTGTGTGTTGTGTGTAACCTGTCCTGTCTGATAGACCTGTTTCTGCCACTTTATGACCGTTGGTGGATTGTGTGTTGACAACTTCTAAAAGAGTACATACAATAGTGTACAACACCCCGAGTATCTGTTTTAGGGTCTGAAAGTTATAAAATTGTCACACATGCATTTGTAGGTCTATCCGGTTGTCCTGGTAACACCGATCATGTTCTGATAAATGGGCCAACTGAACAGATTGTGTGTGTGTGTGTGTGTGTGTGACCTGCGTGGCTGCTTAATCACTCTGTCACTCTCATTGTCACCTCTTGTGCAGAGATTGTGACTCATCACACACACAGGTTCAGCAAGCCCAGTCTCATTGCACATGTCAGTGTAATGTCTTAAAGGTTTTTTTCTCTCCCTCTCTATTTTCCTATTTGAACAGAAGTTCATGCTCTTTCCCCTAGTTCTCTTCTGAATTTGAATATGGTGTAATTTCATGTAAAGGAAAAGTCTGGAGCATAGGTCAGACAGCTTTTCATCCTGGCGTCTCTGGTCACCAGTAGGACCATACAGGTTTTAATGACATCTAAAACATGATAGTACCTCGGACTACCTTGCTGCCTTGTACAATCCCCACTTGACTGGCACTAGAAATAGACTAGGTTATCATTTCTCTAGGACAGGTCTTTGTTTTTCTTGCTTCTCTAGCAATTTATTCTCTTTCTGTGGCTGTTTTCTGTTGATAGATTGTTTTCTACTTCTCTCTCTTAAAATAGGTGTCCTTGACACCCAACAATGGCAATTATCAATAACTTATCTTTTCAGAATGAAAAGTCAAAAAGAATAAATTTGTCTGTGTGTGCTTCTGAGCTGGACTAACTGGACAGCATGCACACGTACAGGCAAGTCTGTGCTACGAGGTTATCACTATTACAGTTGTGTAACGGTCGGCAGCCCTGGTAAAAGACAACCTTCATATTGGCCTTGTTTTCACACCTTTCCCCTCTGGCATCTTCTCTACCTGTGCAATGCAAAATGTAAAACGACGGACCGGCTGATCCAATGGTCTGCGAGATTCGTGCTTCCTCAAAGCCGGGTTAGGCCCCCGGGCTCCGACAGGCTCGGGGCCTGTCCACACGGACACACTGAAGGGAAACAAAGGGCCACAGGGACTCTCGAGCACAACCAGCTGTTTATCTACAAAGAAAACCCAGACCACTTTCTAAATTTCTTCATGGGTTTACGCTCACCGCAAACAGTGTTTAATGTGCGACCGAGTTAATACTACATTTCCGCTGCGGTCGCGGGGGTGGTTTCCTTGAAACTCTGCTCTTATCCGAAGAAATTATTCTGAAGTATCAATCACTTGACCGTTGTCGGCTAATTTCCCGAATGGTTTGGTGAGTGCCGGATCAAAGAGGTCTCGAGGGCTCTAGCTGGATGAGACGGTCCCAGGGAAGGCCATGTGGCTTCTGATCGTGATTAAGGGGCCACTCCTTGGCCATGCAAGTTGGAGAGGGCCCTGCTTGCAAGTGAAACCACGGCTGATCTGTCTAGCTCTATCTATCTCTTTTTCTCTCTTGCTCCATCTCTTTATTTATCTCTTTTTCTTTCTTTCTTTCTTTCTTTCTCTGTAACTCTCTCCCAGTCTCACAGACATCAGTGTGTGTCATCATCAGCACCATCTGGTAGAAAGTGTCTCTTGCCTTCCTTCCTTCTTTCCCCAGGGCCTTTAGACATCTCTCTCGCTCTCCTGTCAAGAAAGACACACACACACACACACACACACACACACACACACACATGGCATCAGACAGTCAGAGAGGAGGGTGGGCAAAGTCCCCCACAAACACAGACTCTCCAAGGAGCAACCGTTTGTAAAAGCTTCAAATCCTAAGCAGTGCATGATGGGACTGTTTGCCAGCTGCGTAGTCACTCACTACCCATACCCTGCAACACATTTAGGAGCCCGATGCAGATTGGACAGCGAGTTCTACTCTTCTCTCTGCACTAGAGCCTTGATTAAGTCAAAGCTCCTTGGATTAGCCAAATAAATAACAAATAATAGTATTCCTAGTATTCGTGTGTGGTCTGTCATTTACGGAGTTGGATGTATTTTTCTTTTAACGTGTTTGTGAGTGTGCATAAAGCCTATATGATTCTTAATCCTGACCCACGTATGCAGTAGGAGTTGTTTTAGTGTGTACTTGATTTTATTATGAATTATTTGCCTCTTCCTTTTCAATAGGAAGTTGAGGGTAATCTATGGAGATGTATTTTCCTACGAGTGATCTCTGCCCTTAATTTGATGGGTTGCTGTGTATGTGTGGGGGGCAGGTGGCGTGGGGTCGGGGGGTCAGGGGGGGTGTTGAACTTCCTATGTGTCTGTTATTGTATGGTGCAGAGGTGTAAGCCTCGGAGGTATTAGTGAACCACGTTACGTGGACCTCTAAGCTGCATCGCGATAATCCACCCAAAGAGTGGCCTCTCAAACAATACAACACTGGTGCTAGTGGTGAGAATCTAGGCCACTGGCCACCACTGCACTCGAAATGACTAAAGACTCTGTTTCGACTGACTATACATAATCAACCTTCATGCTAATGCTAGCCTGAACCTAGTCGTTTTACTTACTGGGCTGTGACGGAGTGGGTGACTTTGCGGCTAGAGAGGCAAAGTGGTGACCAAAAGGTAATCGATTTTCAAGGTAAGCGGAAAGATGAATTTGGTTAAACAAAGTGATCAGCGGCTGGAGAGATGCTGTACAGTCATCCCTCCCCCCCTACCTCTAAAAACAGCGCATGTGTCCTTGAGCAGGACAGTTAACCCCGACTGGTGTTAGTGGCCAACAGAACAAGAATGCATGGTAAAAATTAAGCAAATCAAACCTCAAACGTATGCCTAATGTACCATGCCAAAATACGACAGTTTCTTTGCCTTCTAAACACTTTGAATGTTTGTATGTTGAGACCAAGGTGAACCTATCTGTACCTTCTTACAACCTGCCTCCCCTTGTGGGAAAATCCAATACATTTATTTCTTAAGTGTGTGTGTATGTGTGTGTGTGTGTGTGGTAAATGGTAATAGTAAGCAGCTCCCTCGTGAGTGTGTATGAGGGTTTACCATTCTCCCAGGTCGTTACTAATCTGTGTTTCAGCTTCCATTAGCTGGATAAATAAAATCCAGTAGTCAGGACCTTCTTAATGATTTCCATTTAAACAATAGGTCTGTCAGGCGTCAGTCTTATCAATGCTGGGCCCCATTTCCCTTCTCCATATTATGATGACAAAACATAAACGAAGGCCAATCAAGCTCTCTCACTGTTGGCAGATCTTTTTTCCAAAAACATTGCCCAATGTTTTGCATGGTGCACAGAATACAGTGGATGCAAATTTTGGGAGTGACTGTTCGTACGGACACTATTCAGAATAGAATGAACTTGTATGATGGTGTTTTCTTGTGTCTGTGCGCCATAGCAAAGCGTTACCACTGCAGACCTTTAATAACCCGTCCTACACAGCTCATACCCCCCTCCCCCATAGCAAAGCACGTCATTAGTGTGTGTGTGTGTGTGTGTGTGTGTGTGTGTGTGTGTGTGTGTGTGTGTGTGTGTGTGTGTGTGTGTGTGTGTGTGTGTGTGTGTGTGTGTGTGTGTGTGTGTGTGTGTGTGTGTGTGTGTGTGTGTGTGTGTGTGTGTGTGTGTGTGTGTGTGTGTGTGTGTGTGTGTGTGTGTGTGTGTGTGTGTGTGTGTGTGTGTGTGTGTGTGTGTGTGTGTGTGTGTGTGTGTGTGTGTGTGAGAGAGAGAGAGAGAGAAGGTCCAGTGCTCCAAGGCATGTTGTTCACCTTGGCGTTACCTCTGTGTGCTTATCGTTCTGTAAAAACTACCGACCAGAAACCAAGAGTTTGCAAATAGAAATGAAGGAAACTGCTGCGTTAAAATATTCTAATAACCATTACCTTTTTATTTTCCTTGCATTTTGGTCTTGCTAATCTAAATGGAGGGCAAGAAAAAAATAAAATACAAATAATCTTCTAACAAGACCCATGGCAAAATAAAGGAATTAACAGGAAAGAAACATGGCACAAGAAAGATAGGAGAACTGACAGAATGAGATGAAGAGATTGAGAGAACGAGAAAAAGGATTAGAGCGAGTCGGAGCGACACATGATCAAACTGGTACAAGCGTCTCTAAACTTCCTGCGATTTAAATCACTTGTTCCTGTTAATATCATTGGCACCTTGCTGGTTGCCAGGCAACCCATCACCACAGCCTCCAGGGGTGCTGATCCAGTTTGCCCGTTCCCTTACTGTGGAAAAGACACGGCTAACTAGCCTACGTGCTGGGTTCCTACTTCTGTAAGGCTTCTAAAATGCATGCGTCATGCATCGCACTTGTCGCTGGCGGTGTTTTTGGGTGGGTGAACCGGTACTGTATCTATTGGTATTGTGACTTATTTGTCTGTGAGCATGATTTCAGTGTCTTATTTTTTTATTTATTTTTTCTTTCTCTTCTTTCTAGACTGCTGATCCTCTCTGGCCCCACTGAACTAGCAGAAGCACAGCAGTCCCTGGCCAGTCCAATCCAGATCCACCCTAGACAACACACCATCTCGCCGTGGTCAAATCGATTAAAGACCATCACCCAGTGTGGGCAGTCCAGGTCGTACAGCCCAGCCAAGTCAGTACAGTTGACGTCAGTCCAGCCCGGTCCCGTTGGGTACAGATCCAGGTCTTTGTTCGCCGAGGTCCAGGGAGATCCAGTCTCATTTCTGAGGAGTGTGGTCCAGCAGTTCAAGCTGGACGGAGGCGCTCTGAAAGAGGCCGAGGGCCCGGCCTTCGTGCTTAGACACAGAACTACCAACCCCACAACCACCAGTGCAGACAGAACTACAAGTAGGTCAGAGTCCGCCACTACAGATGATCCCATGAGCCCCCGGGAGAAGGATGACCCCTCCTCGCAACTCGGCTCTAAAGACTGCCACAAACACAACGTGGTGAGTGATGCACGCGCACACAGCCCCCCCCCCCCCCCCACACACACACACGCCTCAAAGACAGACCGCTTAAGGCTTAGCCTCTCTGGTCTGTTGAAAGCCATAGGTAACCCAATTCACACACAGCAGTTCCTGTGCGTGTGAGGCAGGCAACTACACCCGTATACTGCCCTTTGGATGGTCTGGGGTCGAATGGCCTAATGTGGGCTGATTGTAAACCTATCCTGACAACACACACATACACACACACCATGGGGCTGATAAATGTTTCATCAGGCTAATCTAACAGGTGTATTGTGTCTAGGGATGTGTGTGTGTGTGTGTGTGGGGGGGGGGGGGGGGGGGTGGTGTGTGTGTGTGTGTGTGTGTGTCGGGGTGGGGGGTGTGTGGATGGGGGGTTTAATTCACGGTGCTATATCTCCAACAAACCAGATATAATATGATGTGTCAGGGTCTATGTATGTGTGAAAGATCGTCATACAGTGTTTGTCAGCACACACACACACACACACACAACTCTAAGAGATGTCAGGGACTCATACACAGTGTAGCCTGTGTGTGTGTCATGACAAAAAAGTACCATTCCATCTGGTGGACTCTGCTATAGCGATGACAGCATGGTGGTATGAGTCATGCATGCTGCTCACTTAAAACAAACACTCATATATACCCATTACTGACTAAATAATGAGGTAGCAGACAAAAAGTTTGGGCTGGGCAATATGGCCTATAAATAGTATTGTGACATTTTTAGGCTATTTTGCAATACACGATATATATCTCAATATTTTGAAATCTTCTCTATAGCACTTACTAAATGCTTGATTTAACCCTTTGATGCATACAATGACACCAGTATGATGATTCTAGTAGTCCCTGCAATGAATGTCTGCATTAAAACATTGTTTATATTCATTAGTGGTTTCTATTTGTAACAATTTGAAACTTACATGCAAAAAGGAGAAAACCACAACCAAGTAAAATTTAACAAAACGGTTTTCTTTTTGTGTCTGTGAGTTGGCGGCTTGAAACGTTGTGACAAATTCCTACTCTAATGTATTTGTTCTCTATATAGTAATTTACTACATCCCACATAGAAGCCGTGATACATCGAGCATATTCGATATATTGCCCACCCCTAGTGTGTGTTCTCAATCAATGCAGTAAAACATCCCCAACTTAAAACTTGTGGTGACTGTCCTGGCTGTGTGTTCACCCAGACACCACTTCAACAGGGTCCACCTTATTGTGTGTTTCTCAGATGAAGGCTGTTTTCATAAAGGCCAGCTTTTCTCCGATGTGAAAGGTGATCGGCTTGAGCCGGCCCCTCTGGTGTGTGTGCGTGCGTGTGTGTGTGTCTGTGTGTGTGTCTGTGTGTGTGTCTAGCTGTTTACCTGGCGTAACATAACGCTGACACCAGAGTAGACCCCTGGGGCTTCTCACGCCAAGCTGTAGGGGCATTGTTTCCACACCTCACACCCCGTGTGTGTGCACAGTGTGTATAGCCCCACACACACACACACACAGAGGACACCAGCGATGGAAGGGTAGGACCAGTGAAGGGGAACTGAACCGCACACCGTGCTGGAGGCGTGTGAGGGCTCAGCCACTCGGCATTGGCCTCCTGGTGGAACGCGGCACAAAGGCCTGAGTCCTTGCCCATAGGACATTTCTGCTGGCAAGCTGCCTAAACATGACCACTGACCTTAAGTGGAGTGGAAGGCACACAGGATTATTAAGCACCCTGCCTCTGTTGACGAATCATATCCATCAACAAGATTTCCAGAGTTATTTTTCCCCTCTCCAGGAACTGGCAGTAATGAGCCACTGGGAGCACTTGGCCTTGTAGTGGAAACCTTTGTAAATGGAGGTCCTGTGATGTAGACCTAGTCCTGATGACTTCACGAGCCAAGATAGCACAAACATAGCGCAGCGGTAATATTTCTCCAGATTACAGATTTTTGGGGGTAATTGAACCTATCCTTGCTCCTCTAGACTGTTAGCAGCAAGCAGAGATGGCGGACTCCATTCATACCTAGTCCAAGCCGACGCTCCAGAGAGACTGGAACAAGACTCACTGTATAGGAACAGAGTAGAGAGGCAGACTCAGGCAGCGCTCCAGAGAGACTGGAACAAGACTCACTGTATAGGAACAGAGTAGAGAGGCAGACTCAGGCAGCGCTCCAGAGAGACTGGAACAAGACTCACTGTATAGGAACAGAGTGGAGAGGCAGACTCAGGCAGCGCTCCAGAGAGACTGGAACAAGACTCACTGTATAGGAACAGAGTAGGGAGGCAGACTCAGGCAGCGCTCCAGAGAGACTGGAACAAGACTCACTGTATAGGAACAGAGTAGAGAGGCAGACTCAGGCAGCGCTCCAGAGAGACTGGAACAAGACACTGTATAGGAACAGAGTAGAGAGGCAGACTCAGGCAGCGCTCCAGAGAGACTGGAACAAGACTCACTGTATAGGAACAGAGTGGAGAGGCAGACTCAGGCAGCGCTCCAGAGAGACTGGAACAAGACTCACTGTATAGGAACAGAGTAGAGAGGCAGACTCAGGCAGCGCTCCAGAGAGACTGGAACAAGACTCACTGTATAGGAACAGAGTAGAGAGGCAGACTCAGGCAGCGCTCCAGCCAGGTCTCACAGCAAGATGTCTCTGGCCCTGTTTGAAAACCAGTGTACCAAAAAGTCGTCTACAAAGGAAATACAATGAAACAATGCAGGGTTGGGGGTGTGTGTGTGTGTGTGTGTGTGGGGGGTGGGGGGGTGGGGGGGGGGGGGGGGTCTGTAATGTTGTGGATGCTGTCCTGAACAAAGCGCCCCGGGTCAGTCCGGGGAGTGGAGCACCACAGGAGAGTAGGGGCCGTCTGAATGCTTAGATAAAAAAGGTTCAGTATTTACAGACGGCCACGTTCAGCCACATTCAGCCAAGCAGGGCCCCGTGATGAAACTAGTGACCCTTATATTTGTTCAGGTAGACCGAAAATTTGACTCTTAACGTGCGTTTTGTAGCTTTTGTCCTAACAGCTGACTTGAATGTTTCATTGTCCTAGCCTGGAGTGTGTTTTAAACAGCTTATCACTTTGACAGACGTGTGTGTGTGTGTGTGTGTGTGTGTGTGTGCGCGTGAGAGAGAGAACAAGAGAGGGAGAGAAAGTGTGTGTGACTTAAGACAACCTGTAAGGTTTCAAGGACTGTTAGCATGCCTGCGCGCGCGCGTGTGCACGAGTCACATGTTGTTCTCTGACCACGTTACTGCGTACAAGGGTCATCTCTGCTCTGATTGGAGGAGAGCTGCTCTCTCAAGCTCATCCCCCTGGAGCATGTGACTATTTAGACTTTTCAGAGTAGGATCCCTCTCTTCTGAGAAGACCCTGCTCCTCCCTCTCCCTCGCTCGCTCTCTTAGTTCACTTGACTTCCTTATATTTAGGCTTCTTTTGTTTCTTTCTCTCCTTTTCCCTCTTTCCACTTTGCCAGGAATCCTCACAGTCTGTTCATATGCAGTCGTTCCCACCTCTGCTCTCAAAACGGCAGACTTTGTAGGAATGTCGTGCCATGGAAATATACGTGAACATGTTTTTAGTTTTGTGCCTTTTTGAAACTCGTGCCAGATGTTGTGTCTCTAGGGTGTCTGCCTGTGCCTTTGATGGCTGCACAGGTTTGAAGAGAACATCCTGGGAAATGCATGTTCACTGACGCTTTGCTTTGGCAGCCTCTGTTTGTGTTTGATAACGTCTGGAG
The DNA here is from genome assembly GCA_026901105.3 of Galaxias olidus. NCBI lineage: Eukaryota > Metazoa > Chordata > Actinopteri > Galaxiiformes > Galaxiidae > Galaxias > Galaxias olidus. The sequence continues at coordinate 88,837 of JAPMUY010010908.1, read as the reverse complement.
TGTGGTGGGAATGGCCAGAGGGCTTGTGTTGTATTCAGGGTGAGAAGTGTAAACTATGAGCGCATTAAAAAGCATTTCAGGGGAGTGCAAAACTGCTATACCAGGGTATGAAAAACAGGGATTGCTCAATCTCTTCACTTGGCTTGACTGGCTTTCATTGGACACACACACTCAAGCTATCTTTCCCCAATTCCACATAGCTGGATCTAGTGCCAAGCAGAGAAGAGACAAAGCACTGTCCGAATATGACCTCTGTCTTCTCCGTACTGATCACCCGTTCACACAGCCCCCAAACACACAGGCAGCTCCCACCCCACCCACTGCATGACCGCATGCCTGACCAGAATAACACCCTGCACTCTGGAGCAGACGAGGGCACACTCACGTGTGTCTGAGAGAGAAAGAAAGAATGAAAGAAAGAAGGCGAGAGAGACTGATTGGGAACCTGTGTGTTTGAGCGTGATTTAATCCCTCATCTACCATCTTAAAATAAGTTATTTGGTGTGGTGCCACCACTGTCAGCAGCACAGGGAGTTTCATGTGCAAAAAAGGACTAGATAAATGGTTGAAGCACGCACTGTTGGAAACACTTCATGGTACATTGCTTTATTAAATATATAACTCTCTAGATTTTTGGGCTGCCCTAATTTTGGTTGGGTATGCTTCTTGAATAGTGTGTCTTGCCTTGAACACACACACACACACACACACACACACACCGCTCCCTGATAGTCGTGCTACAGGTAACCAATAGGTCTCTCCTCCCCGGCTCACCCTCTTTGGACTGTAACAAATGAGCAGTGTGTGTTTTGTACGGCAGGCTTTTTGAAGGATTCCCCTGTGCTACCCATTTAGTACCAGACTGGAAGGGAAGGCTTTCTCTGTACATACACACACACACACTCTCTCAAGGGGGTTCACGTGCTTGCTTGGCGCTCATCCAAACAGCGCTCTGTTCCACGTACACCTTCTCCCTTTTTCTCTTTCTCTCTTTGACCATTTATCTTCCAACTCCTAATACAATTTAGCATGCACGTTTTATTACTCCAATCTTTCTGACATGGAGCCTGTGTCACCCAGTAGACTGAACGTGCTGAACAGTGTAGAGTTGAAATATCTGTGACACATAATGCTGACGATGCTCGAGGCTCTAGAGTCTGGGGCACACACACACACACACACACACACACACACACACACTCTGACGGCCCATGTTGTGGGAATGTTGTGTGTGTTTTGCTCCCGGCCTGTGAAATGGGTTAGTCATGCATTATAGAAAAACGGCTCTTCTCTTCTCTCTTCTTTCTTGTCTGTTTTTTAAATCTCTCCTCTCCCCTCCTCTCGGTTCGTCTTCGCTCCCCCTCTTCTCGTGTTGCTCCTCTTCTCCTCTTGCTCCTCTCCTCTTCCTCATGTGTGTTCAAGTAGCTAACCTGCGTTGTCCTCTACTTATCTATGATTATTATGGATGTGTTGGTTGGAGAGAGATGTTATTTATTCAGACCCTGTGCCTTTGGAGAGAGGCTTGGCAAGATAACACGTTTGAAGACTTCTGTCTACTCTCATCCCTTTGTTCTAGAAGGGGTTTGGATTCAAACACATGTTACTGCACGTGGGCCTGCTTTTCATCCTTTCTGTTTCATGTCAATCTGGACAAGACGGTATTTACCATGTGCGGGTCTTTGCTCCCATGGCAGTTTAGAATATGCTATGGGGGAAACAACACACAAGGTGTGTGTGTGTGTCTTCAAAGTAATGTCTGTGTCCTAACCCTCAGTTTTGTGTTTGTTTTCCAGAGTCAACCAGAGTGTGAGGCCAGTAAAGCAGAAAGGGATAGAGAACAGACTGAGGATGGAGGGAAGGAGGGATCAGAGGCGGAAGAGGAGAAGAGTTCTGACGAAGGCTTCATGGGGATGACCCCTTTGCTCCAGGCCCACCATGCAATGGAGAAAATGGAGGAGTTTGTTCACAAGGTTGGCACACACACACACACACACACACACACACACGCCGGGAAACAATTCTCTCTGTGAAGACATGCTGAGTAGATGGTTAACAGGAAAGTGAGACAGACGTTTGAGCTTTCTTTTCCTGTCCTGAACACACCGACTCCTGACCGTAATAACACTGGCGCTGACCTCTCTTAGTCCTCTCTTTTCCTTTCTCATCTTTGTAATGCTTTCATGTCCTCATTCGCCCCTGCCCCTTCTCTTTATCTCTCTGTACACTGTCTTTGTTTTTGTTTTTGTTTTTTTACTAATATAAATAATACAAACGGCTTGCTCAATTTGACTGCTGATCACTTCATTTAAGAACTCATGACCAGCCTAAAGAATAGTGTTGGTTTTGTGTGTGAGGCAATGGTCTCTCCCCCGCGCTGGTTAGCGTTTGCGCTGAACACCGCCCTCCTCCTCTCAATCTCACCAGGTGTGGGAAGGCCGGTGGCGCGTCATCCCTCACGATGTGCTCCCTGATTGGCTGAAAGACAACGACTTCCTGTTGCACGGCCACAGGCCGCCAATGCCGTCGTTCCGTGCCTGCTTCAAGAGCATCTTCAGAATCCACACCGAGACAGGCAACATCTGGACCCACCTGCTAGGTATAGTACACACACACACACACACACACACACTCTGTTCCTCCTCTTCATCTCATAACGCAAATCAGAAGAGAGCTGTCCTCCATACTGGCCAAACAGAGAGATCTGCTCTCTCCTGACACCTAGTGGTTAACTTGTCAAACAATGGGGCACATTACTCAATCCAATTTGCTTTACTGGCATAGAAATGGATATCCCACACTTGCTATGCCACTACAAATCAATGAATTCCTATCGTTCGATATACTTACCAATTTCCCTCAAAGGATTCATATTCAGCCGACAACTGAACCATCAGACACATACACATACGAGTTGGTGTCATTTCCTTTAGGTCGACTGTATATTATAACACATCACACTCATTATAAGGTTTTCACATCATCACAGGTTTCTATGGCAGGTTTCTGTTAGAGGACTGTATTACCGTTTCTCTGTGCTTCTCCTATGGCAGGTTTCTGTTAGGAGGGTCGTATTAACGTTTCTCTATGCCCCTCCTCTTCCTCCTTCTACGGCAGGTTGTCTGTTCTTCCTGTGCCTGGGTCTGATGTACATGTTCCGCCCCAACATGTCCTTCGTGGCGCCCTTCCAGGAGAAGATTGTGATTGGCTTGTTCTTCCTGGGCGCCATCTTGTGTCTGTCCTTCTCCTGGCTCTTCCACACGGTCTACTGCCACTCTGAGGGCGTGTCCCGGGTCTTCTCCAAGTAAGACACACACACACACACACACACGCCCAGTTAGGTGTGCTATCTATCCCACAGCGTCAGCTCATGAGCCCCTGAGACTGACCTGGCTGGGCCTGTTCTCTCTCTGTCTCTCTGTCTGTCTGTGTGTGTGTCCAGGTTGGACTACTCGGGCATAGCCTTCCTGATCATGGGCTCCTTCGTGCCCTGGCTCTACTACTCGTTCTACTGCTCGCCCCAGCCCTGCTACATCTACCTCTCCGTGGTGTGTGTGCTGGGCTTGGCCGCCATCTTCGTCTCCCAGTGTGACTTCTTTGCCAAGCCACAGTACCGCGGCGTCAGAGCAGGTGTGTGTGTGTGTGTGTGTGTGTGTGTGTGTGTATAACGTGTAAGGGGAGTGTGTGTGTGTTTGTCAGGCGATAGTGCAGACAGTCTGTCTCATAGAATAATGTTGATAGTTATGCCTATGGTGTGGATAATATGTATTCAAATCCGTATTATCTCAAATACTCTTATAAAGCAAGTAATCACAAACAGTAACTTCTGTAATCAATAGTTATGTATGAAGAGAGAGGTTAGTTTCCTAGAGGTCCTTTAACCTGGAGAGAGAAGAAATGGAGAGTCAGAGGAGAGGAGCAGATCAGAAGAGGGGAAAAGAAGGGAGCGAGAGAGAACAGCTTGCAGTAGTGCTGTCCAGAGCATTCTTTAGAGTTACCTAGTAGGCACAAGTGAACTTGCTGCCGCGACTCTGAGGGGTGTGTGGTGTGTGGTGTGTGGGGGAGAACTTGGGTACAGGCCTTTACATTTGGGGGACATCAGGTGTGCTTGCTGTGTGCCTGAGCGCACTTTTAATTTGGATGACGATGCACACACCTGATCCACTGTGACTCTCTAGCTCTAAAATTCAACTTTAAAAACTTGTTAAGTGGTGCAGTAGATGAATCTCTCTCTCTCTCTCTCTCTCTCTCTCTCTCTCTCTCTCTCTCTCTCTCTCTCTCTCTCTCTCTCTCTCCGTGTAGGTGTGTTTGTGGGCCTGGGGCTGAGCGGCGTGGTGCCCACCCTCCACTTTGTCATCTCAGAGGGTCTGATCAGGGCCACCACCATGGGCCAGATGGGCTGGCTCCTCCTCATGGCCACGCTCTACATCACCGGGGCCTGCCTGTACGCCGCCCGCATCCCCGAGAGGTTCTTCCCCGGCAAGTGTGACATCTGGGTATGTACAGACACCTCCTGTGAAGGGGGGAAAAAACACACCCACGCTCACACTGATGCACCTGCTTACACACACACACACACACACACACACACACACACACACACAGAGAAGCATATCACACACGTGAACATGCAGCACTGGGTCTAAACATAAGGCCTAGTGAAACTGGTAGAGTCTCACACAGCGAGGACAGGCGTTACGGTGGTCAGTAAATCAGTAACGTAGCGTTCCAACAGCTGTTTGGTCTACGCTCAACCCTCCGTGTCCTGCTGGAGACCAGCCGTATGCACATGGACCACACACTCCCGCATTCACTCACACACACACCATCGCTCTCTTTCTGCCCCGCACACTGCCACAAAACCTTTCTAGCTTGGCTAACACAGAAATGCACTATTCAGACAATTTCTGTCTCACTCAAACAAAGAGACACACACACACACACACACACGCACACATTCAAAGCCCCTGCTGACCCTTCCTCTTTTCCTATGTCTCTCTCTCTCTCTCTCTCTCTCTCTGTCTCTCCCCGTCTCTAGTTCCACTCTCACCAGCTGTTCCATATTTTGGTGGTTGCCGGGGCGTTTGTCCATTTCCATGGCGTCTCCAACCTGCAGGAGTTCCGCTACACTGCCGGTGGGGGCTGTGCCGTGGAGGACGCGCTGTGAGGCGCACGAGAACGCCACCCGTAGGCTACATCAAGACTCGCGCGCGCACACACACTGGGGGAGACTCTCATACACACACACACACACACACACACACACACACACACACGCATAAACCTAAATACAAACACCCATCCTCTCCCCCAAGTGAGCCAGAATGGCTGCAGTGTGTGTTTCTGTCTGACCTCTAGAGGGCGCCAATAAAACTGACCAGGGATTTTTCTTCTCTGCTGCGTCACAAGCTTTCCTTCCTTTTGCTGGCTCTTGCTTTTGGTTTGGCCCTCGTTCAAGGCCTGGGTTGTTAGAATAATTTTTCTCCAAAACTGATGTGGTGATGTTTTTTCTGTGGAGGTAAATTATTATAAGAGTTCATTGTTCAATATGAAATATTGTATACTTTTTCTTCTGGTGGACAAATTGTGTGGAGGTGCTTAGTTACTAAATATAAAGTCATTCTGAAACGAGATTAGCTTTAGAAATAAGGAAGGATATGGGGGAATTAAATTTTTTTCCTTATGATTTTTAAGGTAGGGGATGTGGTCTAGCCACATTTAAACAGTTTTTTCCATGTAAATAAGATTTCTAAGTTTTGGGTTATAGATTTGTATTAAATATTTGAAAAAAAAACAGAAAAAAAAAGCCAAGTATTGTCCTGAGAAATTTGGAAAGGAATGAGTGACATCAACTATGTGGTGAAATGGCAATGATCAAGCAAACATGTATCAACCAATATTTATTTGCGTTGAGACTTCTGTGGTTGCAAAAGAGAAATGAAGAACTGGTCCTGGGTCTGACTTGGTGAAGGAAGAGAGAGAGGGAGCACAGCGGACACTGGTCTCTCTCCCTTGTGTTTGTATAGAGACAGCAGCAGCTTGTGTCTCACTCTCTCCCTGTCTGTTGTATCAGGACACATTATGCTGGACCGCACCAGTGTCTCCCAGAGACATGGATGGACAGGGTGAGGATAAAAAAAAAAGTATATTCAATTTACAGTTGGCATTTTGAAATTTATTGCATAGAACATAAATAAACGCAGAAAGTTGTGTGTTCCGTTTGATCTGAACATCGGAGCGAGACGGTAAAGGCCATGAAAGAAGCTGCCTGTTGACACAACACGTCCTTATATGGGTCTGGTGGAGCTCTGTGGATGTGGTACCGGTCACGTCGCTCTTAGCAACGGAGAGGTGCGTGCCTGCAGGGGGCCGTCACTGGAACGTGGAAGCACCTAATGTAGGGCTATTTTATCAACATTCTCTTCACTAGCTTTAATTCAACTTTTTCTTTTTGTTTGTCTGGGCTGGGTGTCTTGTTCTGTAGTGAGGGGAGGTCTATAGTTTTGGCTCAGCCTGTTGCTCTAAAACACACTTTCACTCGCGGACCTGAACCCTACACGCTCTATTCCGCTCTTATGTTCTTTGGAAAGACTTATTTTTTTTCTTTCTTACAAATGGCGCCTGCTTTCACTCTGGGGGGTGTCACAGTGACGATGTGATCTGTCTGGACATGGCTGTGTTCTGAACCCCACTTTGCACCACTCCCTCTCAACTTTCTATTTTCCCTTCTGGTTCAGTTTCTCTAATGCATTGGCTCCCACCGTCTTGTCCACGGTCAAATTCCAGTCTGTTGCAACAAGTAAGGATCGAAGCACTGTAAAGTTTTCTACGCTTGTGCACTGCCCATGGCAGGATCTGATTTTTAGATCACCACTTGTGACTGGTACAGATTTCGACAGGCTTTTAACGTGCATCATTGTCTTTGAGACAGTGCATCCAGGTTGCAGACCTCTACTTCTGCCTAGCTGTAGGCCCAGAGTAGTTCTGTTCCGAGTCCACCTCCAACCAGCTAGTGATTAAAGGGAGACCTGGCCAGTTGGGTTGAGTGGAGTCTGCTACTGCCCCCATCCTCGCCGTGAGTCTTTTATGATCCGTTGTTTCCTGCCATAGGCTCCCTGTGTTTCCACATGGGGGAAGGTGCCACATCATTTTCCCTGCAGGAACAAGTAGTTATGGCTCCATTTGTTTCTGCCGTTCCACCCCCTTTCTACTTCCAAAACTAAAATATTAGAAACATTGGTATGAAGTTGTGGGGCTGGTGTAAAGATAAATCCAAATTGCTTTCTTTATTGAACATGTTTAATTGACTGTGGCCAAGGCTTTTCTGGAGAGGACTGAACTCTTCTTCATTCATCTTCGTCGTTCACTATGTCCTAGATTGTCAAAACACCTTTTACTTCTCCCCCTTTATCTCAGCACTTCATGATGAAGGGGTCAAGATAAAGTGTCGAAGGAAAATCTGAGGATGTAAAATAGTTGAACATCTCAAGCCAACCTACTGACCGCTTCCGTTCAAATCCTCTCCTTCTTCTTCTCCTTCTCCTTTCTGCTGTTTGGCTGCCAACACGTACCTTCCTCCGCTTCATCTACGGTCTCCTCAGTACAGAGGAGAGTCCCTTTTGGCACCTCTGATCTGAGGGGAGGACTAACAAGCAGGGTGTCCCTTTTTAAACTTCATGAAATTCATGAATTGGAAATTTGTAAGATTTTTTACCTTTCAATTCTTGATTTTGGTTTTAGACAAATTCAATACGAAAGGGATGAAGATTTGAACTTGGCACTCGGTGGAACCCCCAACAAAGGTGTTTTTTATTTTCTACCCTCTGATTTCCAACTACGGCTTTCTTTTGTTTCTGTACAAATTCAGTCCAAAAAGAAACAAACATTGTACTTCTGAGTTTGTTGGTTTCAGTTTTTAAACATAATTTATTTTACTTTCTTTTGGGGATTACATATTGTTTGTTGTTGAAGCACATATACTGTTCTGGAGGAGTGTTTGATTGCAATAGACCTTTATATCTGCTGTATTGTTCTAATAAAAGTTTTTGGAATTTGTCACAGTGTCCTATATCTGATTCATTCAAAGCATATGGTGTAAACTAAACAACAAACTTGGCTGTTTACGTGTTATTGAAGTGTGTACAGAAAACGTTTGACTGTGCTTTGCTTAGTCACTAGCAAAGCCTTTTCATAAGAAAGTTGAGAAGTTTGAAATCGCAAGAGTTGATTCAGAACCACAGAATTACATTTTCTATTAAATTACTATTACTGTTGGTAAGATTCTCCCATTAGACACGTTATAATGTGTTCAGTTACAAAGACAACGTAATTTTCCCTTAACTCTGTAGAAAGCTAGTTGTGGTTGTTTCCTTTCTATTCAAATCTTTACTCAGTTGAACATGTGCTGTCGTGCAGTAAGAATGAATCATAAACCTAAACAATTTAAGACAAATTATTGTTTTATTACACCAGTTTGTCCACTAGATGGAGCTGAGACACCACTCCGTAGGTGAAGGGAGAGGGTGGTGAGTGAATGGTAAGCAAATAAACAAAAGCAAGATGTCACAGCTCAGGGTCAGAGTAGATCCATGAGCTTTGCAGTTGCCAAAGAGTGGCAAATATAAATTATCGTTTGCGGTAAGTGAAAAGCCTATGTATTATAATGCTTAATGCACTTTTCCAAATGTTGTGGAGACCCAGTTTAGTGATCGACCAGCATAGGAGAACAATGACAAGTTCTCAACAATAGCACTGCGGTTGTCCCAAACATCTTTATTGAATCACTCAGGTTGTTTTACCATGGACATGCTTCCCACATTCAATTTGATATTCAATCCCTCCCTCTGCTTCACTGCAATAAAAATAATATACTAAAATGTATCCTCACCTCACCCCAACCCACTTTAGTGGCTACACTTTCTACTTTGTCCCTTGGCAGTGGTGTGTATGTGCGTGCGCGCTTAAGAGATAGAGTGTTTGCAGAAAGTGACAAAAGAACGCAAGGTGGGTCACTCACTGATGTCATGGCAACTGATGCCAGGGCTTATAATGGCCTTGTCTCACTTTCTCTCTCTCTTTCTCCCCCACACACATACACACTCTCACATCGTTTTTTATTAGTCCCGTGGACTCCCCCAAGTCCTTGAAGTGTGATTTAATTGGTCAAAGCCTCTTTTGTTCAACAGCAGGGTTCAAACTCAGAGCTACACAACGATGTCACCGTCATAAAAGTTATCTTATTACCAGTTGTGCTTGACACTGCCGATTCTATCGCCTGTGGACATACTGTAGCAAAGAAGGGGTCAATCAGATGTTGAACAGAAACTGAGAATTGTGCAACACTCAACCACACTCCTCTCTCCTGCACCCTAAAACCATTCCTTCATCATTCTTGTGCTTTTTAAAAAAATACTTCTTTCCCTCCTCTCCTTCTCTTTTCTTTTCCACTTATCCCGTCCTCTTCTTCCTCCTTCTCTACGAAAATGACATTTAATCGTTCAGAAAATAAACACAAATAATTAACAGGCTGGATTGGCTTGGCCCTGGCTCAGACCTCCCGTACTGAACAGACCTGTGTGTGTGGACATGTGGCAGAGAGAGAAAGAGAGAGTGTCAGTGAGAGGGTTTAAGTGAGTAAACATGAACGAGCATAGCTAACCGTCTCTTTTTTTAAATATACGTTTTTCAACATAGTTAACAGTTTGCTTACATTGTCTTTTTTAAGAAATGAAAAAGCATGAGACTTTTATTTGGTTTGATCGTTACTTGGAAAGTGTTTACAGCATATCATACATCCTTGTAACGTATTTAGGTCTCTTTTTTTCTTTTCTACTGTTGGTTTTGTGAGACTGTACTATTCTTTTGTTGTGTTGTGAGTAAACACCAGCCAATTCACAAACCGTATGCATGTTCTAGCCTAAAGTCATCGGTGTAAATAAATAATCCTTTTGGTGAATGCATGAATGAACTACATGTTTGTCATAGTTACCAGACATACATCGCTCTACTGTCAAATCTCACTGCTCTAAAACAGATGGCAACTGTATTATTAAATCTTCAACTCTGGCCTCCAAAAAAACAATTAAACATGCACGCAGCTTACCGGTGGATATTGGAAATGGATTATTGTGCTTTGAAAACTGCGATACCAATCGTTACTTATCAAGAGTCTTAAATCTAAGATTTAATCATTTTCTTTTCTATTTAATTGCTTTCTAAGCCCAGAAACTGAGAGCTATGACTATTAAACAGCACATCTTCAGTGTCCGGCGATGGAAAGCAGAAACATGACAGAAAGAACAAGAGAAGAATGAGAGTTGAAGAGAATGAAACACAGTTTTTAACGGTTTCAATCTGTTGAAATTACATTTTAGTACAAAGTACCAATTAAAATGAAAGACATATGCACCCGCATGCCCTCTCTACAGTAAAACTTGATATGATTATAAAGCACTGGGCTGCTGATTATCGATCAATACTTTTCTCTCACTCAGAAGCCACATGATTCTGATTACTAAAGTAGTTCAATATGATTCTCCTGATTACAAAAAGGTTTGCAAATATGTTTTTTGTCAAATGCTATTGATTATGATAAATTACGTTTGCTGCAATCACGTGGTAATCTTACAGAAATATTTTTCTGATTAAACATGAGAATATCAAAGTTATTAGATTACCAAGAAAATTCTTGATTATGAAATATGATGCTAATTAAACTGCCTGTGTGTTTCCCTCATCCTTTTTCCCTTTATGTACCTGTCTGTCTCTTTGACGGTCTGTCTGCCTGTTTCTGCCTGCCTGCCTGTCCGTCCGTCTGTCCGTCCGTCCACTAAGGGCGTGCCATCAACCTGATGATTATCATAGAGTAACTACAACATAACTAGTATTATGACTCTCACTCAGGCCCTCTCTGTCTCGTTCTCTCACCCCCCACCTGGGGAGGCTGAGTGTTCCATATAGAACAAAGATGATCAGCGTTGAGGACATTTTGCGCAGAGGTTTATGACACAGTACACACCAGAAAAGGACCAAGGACGTAGAGGATTTCAAGTCAGTGCCGTGCTTGTCGGATGAGGTGATGGGAAGTTGCTCCCCCCTCCCCCAAATTGCCACCTTGGGTCTGTTTGTCTGTTCCAAAATGGGGATCAATGTACGTGTGGTCCCTTCCACGCAGGGAGCTTCAAATTACTTAGCGACCCAATTAATGCCACACTGAACTTGATTCACATGTAATAAATGTTTTAAGACCGATGAGTGTGTCTCTCTAAATGGTGACTAAATTCTGGGCTATGCAGAATTGAGGAGACAATTCTAAACACTGTTGGATTAATGTTCAGGCCAATCCTAATAAAACATTAACACTATGAGACACTGGTCTGTATAGAAGGGTAAACTCTAGTCATCAACCCTAATCACACTGTCACGCAGAGATTTACATTCTCTTTGTCAAGCACCCTCTTCCTACACACCCTCTTGTCCTCCTTCCCTTTAAACTCTTTCCCCTCGTTTCTCCCTCCATCCCGTCTCCTTCTCCTCCTCCTCCTCCCTCCCTCCCTCCCTCCGTACCCAAAGGGTCCTGGCCCTCCAGGCTTACATTCTAATTAACAGAGAAAATAAAGTCTTCATGGAACCAATACAGGCTGACAGTCAAGAGTCTGCCAGCCCTGAACGTGTTTGTGTGTGTGTCTAATTGAGTGGTGAGCATGTGTAGATTCTCTCTCTGTGTACATGCGCGTCTGACATAGATATGTTATAAACTCTAGTGAGAAAATATACAGTCTAATATCTATGTGTAAACATACAGTGTTGTGTGTGTGTGTGTGTGTGTGTGTGTGTGTGTGTGTGTGTGTGTGTGTGTGTGTGTGTGTGTGTGTGTGTGTGTGTGTGTGTGTTGAGCAGAGAGGTAGCGGGAGAAAGTGTGTGTGTGAAAGAGAGGCAGAGAGTAGAAAGTGTTGTGTAATATTTACAAGGCCTAAGTGTGTCCTTGGGTCTAGCTGTTGATTAACATGTTTGGTTCTTGGGTGCATGTGGTCTGAGGCAATGCGGGCCTATGTGACTCCACACCGCAGCCCAACTTCTGTCACGCACCACAGGAGGGTCAGGCTGGCCATTATCTGGTGGCTGGAATCCTTTTAGGATCGCAGGGCAAATGGACATACTGATACCCACTCTCAGCTCTTTAGATGGGATACATTTGGTGTGGCATTTTCTGTCCTTTCAATAAGGCCTTTCTGTAAGGGGTTTTCAATTGACTTTTCTTGAATGTATTTCAGAAAAATATCGACGTGCGTAAATGAAAATACGTACATAGTATCTTCACTATATTTTAGAGTATGTTAGTACATTAGTATGTTGTTTGATCAACAAGTTTCATTATTTTGTGGTCCTCAATTCCTGAAATGTGTAAAATGTTTCTGTTAGAAACAGTGCACTTGATTGGACTGGGGTTTTAATGCATCTCTGTGACAGGGTGTGGCGTCATAGAAAATCTTATTTTAGAGAAAGTATAAGAGAGCCTAACCTTAATCTTTATCATACACAACTTAAACATATATCTTTTTAAACCAGGCAGAACATTGTGCGATTGCATTAAAACATTGTCGTAAGTGAAAAGCAGCATGATACTTTAATGTGATTAGCTGTTGGTCCCAACAGAAATACTCATGATGACTCAGAGGTGACGCACATCCCAGAATAACTGTACAGAAGAATACTTTTAGCCCAAGTTCACAACAACTCAAGCACCCCTCACTCCACGAAGCTGACTCAAGTCCAGTGACTGCTCCGATTAGCTAACACGTTTCGTATGTATTCGTTTGTTTCTGAATCTCTCAAACTTCCCGTCTGTGGTTCTACAGTGAACACTTCACCAACAGAGCAGATGAAACATCAAATGGTTTGTCACATTACTGCATCGTCTGAATTATCCGCATGTGGCGCACACACTGTCTACATGGCTAGCTTTGGTATGCTTAAAAAGTCAGGAAAGGAGAAAGAGGAGAGGACTTTTAACCCACTGATATTTCCTATGTGAGCAGGACTACTCGTATTTAGTCTAAAATACAAGAGGAGAGGAGTTTTAACCCACTGATATTTTCTATGTGAGCAGGACTACTCATATTTAGTCTAAAATACAGTACTGTGCAAAAGATTTAGGCAGGTGTGATGTCTTTAAAGTTAGAAAAAAAAACTACATAAAAGGATAAATGTTAATTGTTTATTTTTTTATCAATTCATAAAATACAAAGTGAGGGAAAAGCAAATCTGTATCAAATCAACATTTGGTGTGACCACCCTTCACCTTCAAAACAGCATCCCCTGCCTAAAACGTATGCACAGTACTGTAAGAGAGGAGAGGAGAGGAGAGTTTTTTCCATCTCACAGGTGCTCTGGGGGTGTTGTCATGGTACCGTATGGTCATTGGCATGAGAACAGAGATGCAGAGCCGCAGGCAGAACTCCTGACCTCACACTGACCTTTCACACGCTGATGTCAACCCTGGAACCAGAACACAGTAAGGCTCCGCGCACACACACACACACACACACACACACACACACACACACACACACACACACACACAGAATCTTTTGTCACTGCTACCACTCTCACTATTTTGCTGTCTAATTTACAATAAAACAATTACACAATTCAGAAGAGGACAGGGGTTGTTTCTTTATATATTTTTAATACTAAAATATTACTCTGGGTTTAATCAGGTACAATAAGCAGAAAAACAACTCAAATACATACAATAGTTTACAAAAGGCTTTGCTGAGAGACCTGGCTTGATACAGTAGCTATACAGCAAACAATGTTTGGATTATGTCACCTTCAAACCAGTCAACAATGCAACTCAACATGGTACCTTCAACATCATTGGATCAACAGTTTGAGTTTAGACATTTGCTTTTTGGCTTGACTGAATTTAAGGTGAATATTCTCCAACCTGATTTGCATCACTGAACAGTTTAGACAGAACATAAGCACAGTGCACAGGGATATACAGGTGAAGAGGGGCATTTCCAAAGGTGTGGAAGTGGAAATCCCAACACTCCTGTTTCCTTGGGTCTGAAAGGCAACTGAGCAGGCTGTTTAAGCTGAACCACACAACCTTTGGAGATTTTAAAGAATGGTGGAATCTAGGAGGAGGGTGTAATTATTTAGGGGCTGGAGATATCACCACTCACATACCACAAACCTGGAAGCATTCAGCAATTATGAGTACATCTGTAATACAGGATCAATCTGTAGTACCATGCCATGTCTAAACACATTAGTTTTCAACTTTCATATAGCACAGTTGCAATTTAAATGGACCTGAATGAAAAGGGAATCTGGGTACAGGTGTATAGCCAAACACAAAGGCATTCCTGAAGTTCTGTTAAAATAAATGATTCTTTTTTCAATTTCTGTATCCATATTTTCCGAATGAAAAAGTGGTAACAAAAATGTTTTGGCACTCATGCTCGTGTTATGCATATACTTGCCATCTACACAAACTGAGGAGTGTGTTCATCTCAAAGGAAATAGGATAGATGTTAAAGAATTTACAAAAAAACGTTTTATGGAAAACATTGAGTAATTGATTAACTAGAATACGTTTTAATTCCTGCTTCTAACTAAACAAAATGTAAGAGTTGCACATAGTTTTGAGCACAACTGTATGCGACAAATGTCCTTTTTTTTTATCAACCAGGGCTTTAAAAAGCATGTGTTTTGAGACCTCGGACACTTAATTCACTTGAATAGGAAAACCCTGTGGTAATCTCCCAGTCTACTGCCATTAGTGCTTTTACACAAACTCCGCCCCGTGTGCATTAGGAAATTCAGATGGAATGAAAGTCCACTTTTCAATCCATTTATTATCTAAATATTAAACATAACAAACACAATATACTTTCTGTTTTACAAAAAAATAGCATAACTGTTGATTTCTACAAAGGATTAAACTGGGATTGTCACAGTATATTTACACAAATGAACAAGCATGAAAGGTTCTCACACTCAAGCTTACGTGGGCACACACACTCACACACACACACACACACACACACACACACACACACACACACTCTCTCTCTCTCTCTCTTACACTTAACCATAGACACACACGATTTCTCTATCTTAGAAAAACAGACACAACCACGCATACCCAGGCAAAGACGTGACACAACAAAAGCAAAACAAATATGCACACGCCCACTTACGCACCCTCACAATCTGTACAAACAAATACCATCTGTGCTCTCTCTGATGTGGGGCAGCTACCTGCATGGCGAGGCCACTCGCAGCTAGGTGGCTAAACTCTCACACACACTGCGTTTCTACCGCCCATGTGCAAGAGCAGACTAGGCATGAACAACATGGGCCGCATGAGCGCGCGCACACTCTCATTCAACTTTGCCCAGTCCATTTCTGTCACAGAAACATTATGCGCACATGATAACGTCAGATTTTGGGAAACAGTTTCAAACATTTGATCCAATCCGCGTAACGTATTCCCCAATCTCCGCGGTGAATCCAGCAAACGCTGTAGGGCCAACAGGATGGCCACCTTCACTCAGTTCTGTTGGCCTCCGAAGGTTTCATATCAACTTTGCTTTAAAGTTTGTTATTTTCTAAGAGATTCTCCACCTCCTCTACTCTTTTTCGTTCCTCTCATTGGCTACATGTACTGCTGTAGTTAAGTCTTTGTTTGCCTGTTTATCCATCTGCGTGTCTACTTTATGTGTCCGTCAAAGTATACGTTTGTTTATGTGTGTGTGAATATTTATGGAGATGGGGAACTGGTTTTCGGGTTTGAGCTTTGAAAGCGTATGTGTGTGTGGGGGACGGGACGGGGACGGGACGGGGGGTTGGTTTGGCATGTAGGCTTGCTAGCGTGAGCATGTACATGTATGACGTGTGTGTGTGTGTGAGACTTAGTGACACGGGACAAGAGCCACCGAGCCGACTGGCTGGCCCCTCCCCTTCCTCAGCCCCCCCTCCCCCTCCTCTTCTTCCTCCTCCCCGGGTCCCCCCGTGAGGACGAGGGCCTGCGTGGAGTCACACGACTGCTTCTCGACGTCGTCCGAGGCCACGGAGGCCAGGCTCGCCCTGCGCCGTCGCGCCAGCCGCCAGCCCACCCCCCGGGCGCGCTTGGCCAACGTCCCCAGCTCCTCCCGGCAGAGCGGGTTGAACAGCAGGTAGAGCAGCGGGTTGATGCAGGCGGGCAGGGGCAGCACCACCAGCAGCACGCCCTTCACCACCTCGGGCCCCACCCCGGGCAGGCGGAGCAGCGAGGAGAAGGACAGGAAGGCCACGGGGAAGGAGAGCAGGCAGTCGGCGAACAGCAGCCAGGCCACGTGGCGCGTCATGGCACCGTCCGCCGCCCCCCAGCTGTCCTGGCCCTTATCGGGGGCCGCGGGGCTGCCGGCGGGGGCCGGGCGGCAGTAGAGGCGGGTGTAGGTGAGGGTCATGAGGAGGTAGCAGAGGGCGTTGAGGAGCACCATGGTCACGGTGAAGCCCAGCGTGGCGGGGTCGCCGTCGGGCACGGGCAGGCACAGCGAGGTGGTCCCGTAGTCCGCCACCAGGGGGGGCAGCGCCACCGCCAAACCCAGCAGGAAGCAGAGAGCGGCGGCCAGACGCAGCGTCGCGGGGGAGGCTTTCACTGGAGAGAAGAACACATTGAAAATGTTTCAAGGCACCTTTCAGGGATTAGACTCACTAGTATCATGAGTCCCAGTGGGGCCCTCGGCCCTCGGCGTCCTGCCCTCCCCACTGAGCTCCACTCACGGGGAAGCCTCTCACCTTGGTCCAGGCCGGTCTTGTGGTGTGGTGGGGAGGCCAGCCCCCTCTCCAGCGTGGCGAGGGTTAACAGGAAGACGCTGGTCTCCGAGGCGAACACGGACAGGAAGCCGGACAGCTTGCAGGCCGCGCTGCCCTCCCAGTGGGCGCCGTAGCGCGAGAAGCTGCCGAAGGTGGCGGCGTCGACCAGGGCCAGCGAGCCGCTCCACACGCCCATCAGCCAGTTGACCAGGGCCAGCAGGCCCACCAGCACCCTGGGCGGAGTCAGGGCCGAGGCCGACAGGAAGACGGACAGCATCACCAGGCCGTTGCAGACCAGTGAGAACGCGGCGATGAGCCACACCCCGCCGCGAATCAGCCAGCTGCCGAAGAGATGGAGACAGGGGCGGAATGGACCTGGAGGGGGAGGTGGTGGAGGGGAGGGAGGAATGATGAGGGAGAGTGGGTGAGGAGTAAAGGAGAGGATGGGTTGGAGAAGGTTAAAGAAAAATGCAAGATGCTGAAAAAAAATCAAACATATCGTAGCTGATAACTAGGATAGGGTATGTGTGTACGTGTGTGCGCGTGTGTGTGTGTGTGCGTGTGTGTGTGTGTGTGTGTGTGTGTGTGTTACCTGGTGCAGGGGAGCACTGAACAGAATGATGAGACTTGGGTTCATCATCAAAGTCCAGAAGGAAATCTTCCAGCTCGTGATCTTCTCACGTCAGCAGAGACAAAGACAAAAACGAGACCAAAGATGTGTCAAAGCATATCCTCTTTAAGACATCAGAGACAGGGCCATACCTCCATACAGATCGATGCCTAGGCTTAATGGATGGATCACACATCATTTCAGAATTTCAGGTTTAGTGGATGGTCTTCACCTTGGCCGGGTAGGACAGTGTCTCTGGTCTCGTCTCGCCCCAGGACGTCCTCTCTCTCCCATGGGCTGGCCCTCTTCTCACAGGACACAAAGGCACAGCACTGGAACGCATGGGGCAGCTCCATCACCCTGCACACACACACACACACACACACACACACACACACACACACACACACACACACACACACACACACACGTGTGGTGGAGATAACATATGTTACATGACGTCATTTTGAGACGGTTTTCCACCACCATCCTAGTTTACAGTGTACGTGATTGCCGTAAAGAATTTCATTTCACACTCTCACTTGTAACACTGCTTCTTTTTCAGTGTGAGCAAGAACAGTTTTATTGGTCGTCCATGGCTGTGTTTATGGCTTTATTAGGTTTTATGCAGCGTGTGTGTATCGTTTTATGTGAGTTACTATGTGCGTGTGCACACTAGCAGGCCAAACCACTGGTAGGGTATGTACACAGGCCGTTAGCTGGAGACACTTCACGTCTTATCTCAGGATACTCGACGGATGGAGGGTTTGTTTTGTTGTGTGTGTGTGTGGGCCGCTCTTTGATCGGAGTCATGCCGTAAAAGGGATACACAGAGCGGAGTGCGTCGCCGCGGGACTAGCCTTGACTTAGCTGGCGCCTGTTAGTCTTCTGTCGTGCTCCAGTCTGGTAGGCTCGCCCTCCCTTCGAGGCTCTGAGGTCTGCGTTTGGCACCAGCAGCCACTTCACCTCAGCTCGACTCAGGCGCTTTCCCCCGCGGCCCCCAGAGCGGCTGGCCCCCTCTCCCCTCCCTCCCCCAGCGCCCTCCTCCTCCTCCTCACCTGAGCTTGGGCAGGCTGTCGGCGGGTAGCAGCTCCAGCAGGTCGGGGTTCCCAGACAGCTTCAGGTGGGTCAGCGACTGGAGCCCGGAGACGGGCAGCGAAGACAGACGATTGGACGACAGGTCCCTGTGGGAGGGGCAGAGAGGAGAGACAATGTCCTGAAAACCTATGGTTTGTTCATTGTGAAGGTTCGTATATTGATGGAAATCCCCTGGGACTCACAGCTTGGAAAGGGCTGGTAGACTGGAGAACGAGTGTGTGTCCAGAGATCTCAACCTGTTCCATGCCAGGTCACTGTACAGACCAAAGGAAATCTCAAATCAATGCCAAAGGCTGTGTGTGTGTGTGTGTGTGTGTGTGTGT
>JAPMUY010010908.1:57500-65000 GCA_026901105.3 Galaxias olidus | reverse complement strand
ATCTCCAACAAATGCTTTGAAAGTGACACCATTGTGTAAAATTCATCAAAAATATTAGCTCTCACATAGACTATTATGTACACACAGTTGACTGGAGTGCACACACAAAATAAAAACTCACAAAAACACGAGGATATAGAACATTTAGGATAATAAATACAAATGGAGATTGTTGTTATGTTATGATTATGTGACTTATTTTTGTAACATAATACCTCAAATATGTTGAACAGTTTAATCGGGAAGCATATTTAATGGGATCTGTAATTATTTAACAATAGCCTACTTGCATGCATGTTCTGAAATGTATTCTCATAAATAATAGGCCGAGCGGTATGACAAACTTGGTTTAAACTAATGCCAGTTTCAAAGCCTCAGTATGGCAGATACGGGCGCACGATTTCATTGTTATCACTTGTTCGTTGCACAGAACTGTCAATCAGGGAAATGACCACACCGAATGTGTAACACAATCGGTCAGCCAGTATAAATTAATATTAATTACGGGCGTTTCACTGACTATTTATAGGCAACTATGGCCGTTAAAAGGGTGGGACAAGACACATGCTCACGTGCGCCAAATTTCAAGTTGATTGTGATTTATAAAAGGAAATCAGCCCGGGACTTGCGTGCGCACTGTTTTATAAATCTGAATATTTTTGTGCGCATGCAATTTCTGTGTTTCGTCCGATCGCAACCTTTTGAAGTAAATCCTACGCACAGTTTTATAAATGAGGCCCCCGGTGTTTACTTACAGCTCCTTGAGGTTCTTGAGCGATCGGATGGCGACGGGAAACTCAACCAGACTGTTATAGTTCAGGTCCCTGGTGGTGGGAGGAGATAAGACACATATGTTACATTCAGAGCCGGATGGAGACAGCATAGTCATTCAGACATGCAGGGTGGAGCGGAGGCCTTCTCAGTGAACAACAACAACTTCTTTACAACAGCTTCTTCCTGCTGGTCAACCACTGCTTCCCAGTGTGTGTGTCAGTCCTGAGCTGACCTTTGTCTACCATCAGTGTGTGTGTGTGTGTGTGTGTGTGTTTGTGTGTGTGTGTGTGTGTGTGTGTGTGTGTGTATATACTGAAAAACAAATGTCTAAGAGGTCAAGTGGAAAGGTGGCACAGAAAAGGGAAATGGTAGTAGTTCTTATTGACGTCTTTGGATTTGGTGATGATTTACAGTGTGCGGCTCTTGTCTCAGTTGGACTGACAGCCAGGAAACAGAGGTGTAGGAGAGGTGGGAAGGAAGGAAGGAAGGAAGGAGTATGAAACAGAGCAGCAAGGGATTCTGATGACGTCATTTCCTGTCTGCAGGCCAGTCAGACCGTGTGAATGTTTAGTCCAGCATCCTACCTCTTCTGCCGCCCTAGTTACGTAAGCAAACAACAGCAGAGAGACACAGCAAGAGGTATACAAATATACAAAGTCCAGTCACTGCAGGATTCAGTTAGAGAGAGAGAGAGAGAGAGAAAGAGAGAGAGAGAGAGAGAGCCCTTCTACCACTGCTCAGACCAAACCCAACAAACTCCAGCAAATTCCAGCAAACAGCAGCCTTCCATGGTCTTTGGTTAACACCATATTGATTTATTTGAATTCCAGACATAAAACTATAAAAGTGAGTCTAAATCTGATGTTAAAGAAATGTCCGCCTGGGCTGCGTATTTCCAGGCCTGCTGGACAAACAAAAGGACAGTTTGATTTGAAACTTCAACGACCACCTAAGGACACCGAGTCAAACATACTGTTGCAACATGCACAGTGGAGCGGTGGAGCCATCCACCTCTCTCTATCCTCTCTCTCTCTCTTTTTCCTCATCCCCCCCCTTTCCCTACTCTCATCAGTGAGAAATCTTGGGTCTCCACATGGATTTAATTAGGGCTTCTCATCCGTTTCTGGGTTGCAGGTGGCTCCTGCAGCAGATGCTCTACATGGACACAAACACGCACACGTGTGAACACGCGCACACGCAGACACACACATAGACAAACACGCCAGCCTCACTGCAGTGGAACGAACCCTCCAGATTGTGAAAATACCATTAAATTCAAATTGCTTCAGTCTGGGATAATGTGTGTTTGTCTGTTTGTGTGTGTTAGAGTGTGCGTGTGTGTACAATATTGGGTTTGGGGCTGATGTATAGTAAATTATCTGGTCTGGCTTGCACACACACACACACACACACACACACACACACACACACACGCACGGCCAGATGCACTACAGACCGTGATATCAGGTCATAGGTGGGATTTAACGGCTAATGATTGTTTGAGCTAAGGATCTGCAGGCCAATCATTGGTAGAGCTTGCATTTAGAGACTACCGACTGTTTAAGGCTGGGATTTCAGTTGAACTGAGGATTTACCAGCTCAACGTTTAGAATGTGTCTAGTGGTCGAGCTGGCAGGTTTGAAAGAGACTTGAATGGAGGGAAGAGGAGGATGACAGGAAGTGATAAGAAAGGCAGAGGGAGTAAAGGCCTATGACGAAAAAGAGAAAGAAGATTATGCAATGTATCACATTAGCCTATAAAGTCTTTCAAAAGATCTTAATACCATTCGTGTGTCTGAGCCTGTGTGAAAGAGAGAGAAAGAGAGAGAGAGAGAAAGAGAGAGAGAGAGAGAGTGGGTGTGTGTGTGTGCAATGCATATCTGTAATGAGGATGTGTGCGTTTCTTTGTGGGTGGCCCAACTGCTAAACAACACATACACACATCAGGTTTGATGCATTTTCCTGTTAATAATCAATGCAAAACTTGAAGAAAAAAAACTGAAGTGTGTATTGAGACAGCCTGTCTATTAGGTGTTTCTTTGTGTGTGTGTGTGTGTGTGTGTGTGTGTGTGTGTGTGTGTGTGTGTGTGTGTGTGTGTGCGGCGCCTGCCTGAGAGCGAGGCCAGGCCAGTGTAGCCATGTATCCATCCCAGTCATTATCAAAGTGACAAATGAAAGGCAGCGTCTCTAAAGGAAGTCCACAGGGGGTTAATGACTGGCTGCCCGTCAAACTCACACACATACATGTGTGTTCTGTCTGTGCGTGTGTGTGTGTGTGTGTGTGTTTGTGTGTGTGTGTGTGTATGTGTGGGACACCACGCTGTGCTAAGCAGGACCCCCTCCCTGATGATAATATGCCGGCTGTATGCTGGCATCTGCTGCTACTGGTAAGACAGCGCCGCAAAAAAGGAGAGAGCGAGGGGGGGGGGGGGGGTTGGCGCAGGGCGGTCTGGGTACTGAGTCAAATAGCAGTAGCTATATGGAGCGTGAGGTATGTTCCATAGGAGGTTCCTGTGAATGGTGATACTATTCTCAACGAGTCTCGCACCATTTTCACAACTAATTGTTGCTCCGTTTGTTCTCAAAACAAAATGGACGATTTAAAAAAAAAATAAGTAATGCGTCGCTCTGCGCTACGTTAGACTGCGTGGACCTGTGACGGGGTTTGGGTTTGAGCGGCTGCAGCGCTTAAATCTGCCCATGCACGGCGGACAAAGCATCAAAGCATCAAAGCATCGACGGCTAAGACGTAGTGTGGACACACAGGCCTCCTCCCAGCCCCCATATGCATATGAATGACTGTCCACGCACAGCAACAAAGAGAGGACGTGGGAAGAAAGAGGGAAGGGGAGAGCCATCTTAACCTGCCCTCCTGCTTTCCTCCCCCTCCTCCTCCTCCTTCTCCCCCCTGTTCCCCCTCTCGCTCTCCCTTTTCTCCGAGTTCCATTCACACACCCCTCCCTCCCTCCCTCCCTCCCTCCCTCTCTTCCTCCATGAATGACTTCAGCAAGTGAAGAAGAGAGCTGCGGTATCTTTGTCTTTCTCTACCTATTCCCTCGGTCTCTGTCTCTCGCTCAGACACACAAACACA
The DNA here is from genome assembly GCA_026901105.3 of Galaxias olidus. Lineage (NCBI taxonomy): Eukaryota > Metazoa > Chordata > Actinopteri > Galaxiiformes > Galaxiidae > Galaxias > Galaxias olidus. Next base: position 61,135 of record JAPMUY010010908.1, on the reverse strand, counting down.
CACACACACACACACTCTCCCCTGTACACACTCACACACACACGCGTACACACACACGGCGTTTTGCTACTCACAGTGTCTCCAGACTGTGTAGGCCTGAGAAGCAGTGTGTTCCCAGTGAGACAATCCTATTGTTGTTCAGATGCCTGTGGAGAGGAGAACTGCAAAGTTACACACTCATATAAACACACACACACACACACACACACACACACACACACACACACACAATTGTTACACACACTCACAGAGACTGATTGGCTAATGAAGCGGACACAAAGACAGCCAATGTGGGGGTGTAGGGGGGGGGGGGGGTTGGCCCTGCCCCCCTGGGCTCAGCAAGGTTTCACTCATTACATGCAAATTAGCAGCAGTGTACAAAACAGGACTCACACACACACACACACACACACACACACACACACACACACACACACACACAAGCGTATGGGACAGGGAGAGACAAGGGGTGGCAGGGCGACTTCAAACGGCTGTGCTGAATATCATTATACATTTAACACACACACATTCACAGTAATGTTAGGGTGGGTTCTGCTGTGGCAAAAACAACCTAGCAACCGTCCGCACAGTGAAAGCCCCCCCTCCCTTTTTTTTTTTTTTACTTTCTCTCACACACAAACACACACAACAAGTCAAGCACATAGAAGAACGCTGACTGGGGTTACAGGGACAAACACATCCCTGCAGAGGGCCGACGGAGAGGCCAGAGTAGAGCGACAGAATATTGAAAGAGGAGAAGAAAGACTAACAGAGAGATATGCCTTAGTTCTTCTAAAATATATAGCTTTCAGAGGTTCTCCTTCCATTGAGTTGCATGGATTTACCCTTTTTATGTTGCTCCTAATCCCAGACCCCCTCTTTAAAGTAAGAAAACACAAATCTACAGTATCCTCTAGTGAGGTAATTAGGCAACCCTGTGTATAACTCAATCGTGACAAAATGAGAGATTAAAGCACTATCAATCGAACGGAAACTAAAAGAGAGGAGGGGGATGCGAGACAGGACAAAAGAGGTCCGTAGACAAAGAGAGATTATCGGCCGTGGGACCGGAGAACAACAAGGCTGGGCATCCCCCTTAAAGGATGGCGTTCTTCACCCCTGTCCAGAAGGACGGGGAAAACGTAGACGCGGCAACGGAGAGATGGAGGACGGGGAGTGTGAAGAGACACACACACACACACACACACACACACACACACACACACACACACACACACACACACACACAGAGCACTGGGCTGTGAAGCAGATTGAAGTGTCTAAGGGCTAATGAGGCCGGAGCGAGGCGAAGAGGTGGAGGGAGAGGTAAATCTGATAGAAGGCTCTATGGGCCAGCTCTAATGGGGATGAAATCTAAACCCGTTCGACGGGACAAACGGCCAGCCACGCCTGTCACTGCTCGGACGCGTCTCCCTGCTCTCTCTCTCCGCCCCTCCGTTGGTTAAGTACGCCTCTCGCGCTCTCCCCTCTCTCTCTCTCTCTCTCTCTGTGTTTCTCGGAAAACAAAAACAAAAATGAGATATGGAGCGGAGCGTCTCTAGTTTAGATTAGTGAAGTAAACGATAGATAGTGGAGGGGGGGGGGTTGGGAAGTGGAGAACGAAGTTATGGAAATAGAAACAGACCAACAGAAAAAAAAAAGTAAAAATGGGAAGAGAGTGAGAGAGAAAAGAGAGTGGAAGAGAGTGAGAGAGAAAAGAGAGTGAGAGAGAGTGTGGGAGAGACTAGTTGAGGGAGGTTAGCGAGGCTTGGAGACGGCCTGGTGGTTTGTAATAGGCTTAGGCACAGAGAGAGTGAGCCATCATGGATTTGTGTATGCATGGGCGTGTGAGACCGTGTGTGTGTGTGTGTGTGTGTGTGTGTGTGTGTGTGTGTGTGTGTGTGTGTGTGTGTGCGCGGACGAAGGAGCGCGACTGATGAACAGATGTGCGTATTTAAGACGGGAGCATATAAAAGGCGGCCAAGGATAGAGAGGGACGCAGGAGGGATGAGAGGAAGGTGGAAGAGAAATGTAATAAAAAAGAAGAAGCAGAGTGGAGGGGCAGACAAAAGGGGAGCCAGAAGGGGACAATGGCGATGAAGAGGTTACTGTGTCGACCAGGGAGAGGGAGGCATGGCGGATGGACTAGGGGCAATCTGGACAATCTGGGGACACCGAGATTTGCCAGAAGCCCAACTTGGCAGCGTCCCCTGGTCTCCCCTTCCATCCACTGTTTTTCTACCCCCACCTCCTTCCTCTCTCCTTTCCTCCTTCGGTCACCTCTTCATTCCTCTGTTCATTTCTGTAGGAATATCTCAGTCTGGAGGTAGTGATCAGCCCTCCGAGCTTCCTTCCTCTTAGACCGGAGACGCAACCACACACACACGCACGCAAGCACGCACGCACACACACACACACACACACACGCGGTCACGCTTTAATCAGTAGTAAATGACCAGCAGCTCTGGGCCATGACAAGCTGAGCCGAACGGTCACGGACAGAACGGGTCTCCTCCTCATCTCTCCTCTCATCACTCACCACAAACACTTCCACACTCACACCCACACACACACACACACACACACACACACACACACACACACACACACACACACACACACACACACACACACACACACACACACACACACACACACACACACACACACACACACACACACACACACACACACACACACACACACACACGTCTGCTGCTTCCTCAGGAATACACGTGCAAACCCACACAGACGCTCACATGCACATGCACACAAACACGCCAGCACACACACACAAACAAGGCAGGCCTATGGCCATGAATAGCTCCTGATTCTCAGCCCCAGTGCTGTGACAAAACAAACTGTGAATGAACGACACGTAAATAGTGGGACAGCATCTGTCTGGGCGCTGACAGGATGCCTTAAAGGGCAGGAACTGGCTTTGTTTCAATCTAGCTGTATTTATACAGTTAAGACACACACACACATTTTTACACACACACACACACACACACACACACACAAACAAATACCTGCCCACCTCCTCTGTGAGTGAAACATTTTGGAGTGAAACATTGTGACCTCATGTCTTTCAAAGCTAGCATGCACTGTAGATAAGATGATTGATGTTTGAAGATGGAGGGGGAAGGAGGGAGGGTGGCGGAAGGAGTGGGATTGGGTGACATCCTGTTCTTTCATTCTTTCTTTCTTTTTTCTTCCTCACTTCCTTTTTTTTTTCTTCCTAAAGTAAGATGTCGTACCTTGAGGGGAGAATATGAAAGAACTAATGTCTCTGTGTGTGTGTGTGTACGTGCGTGTGTGTGTGTGTGTGTGTGTGTGTGTGTGTGTGAAAGAAAAGGAACAGAAAAGTGGAGAAATACATTTGTGCAGGCAGCAGCATGGAGAGGCGGTGTGGACTCACAGGACCACCAGACTGCTCAGGTTGCTGAAGGCATGGTCTGGGATGTGTGTGATGCGGTTGAGAGCCAGCGTCATGGCCTGGAGGGCGGGCAGAGCACTCAGCGCAGTGATTGGCACCTCGGTCAGCGCGTTATCGTCCAACCACAGGTGGCGCAGGGACTGGAGGCCGTAGAAGCTGCCGGCGGCGACGCTGGAGATGTGGTTGGCGTCTAACC
>JAPMUY010010908.1:47500-52500 GCA_026901105.3 Galaxias olidus | reverse complement strand
TGAGAATGAGGGAGAGAGAGACATGATGATGAGGAGAGACGTGAGGGACGGGGGAGAGAGAGATGTGAGGATGGGGGAGAGAGACGTGAGGATGAGGGAGAGAGAGACATGATGAGGAGAGACGTGAGGGACGGGGGGAGAGAGAGATGTGAGGATGGGGGAGAGAGAGACGAGGATTAGGAGAGAGAGACACGATGATGAGGAGAGATGTGAGGGACGGGGCAGAGAGACGTGAGGTTGGGGAAAAGAGACGTGAGGATGAGGGAGAGAGAGAGAGAGAGGAGAGACGTGAGGGACGGGGGAGAGAGATGTGAGGATGGGGGAGAGAGAGAGGATGAGGGAGAGAGAGACATGATGATGGGAGAGACATGAGGGACGGGGGAGAGAGAGACGTGAGGATGGGGGAGAGAGAGACGTGAGGAGGGGGAGAGAGAGACATAAAGGATGGGGGAGAGGGAGAGTTGTGAGAATGAGGAGAGAGAGACGTGATAATGAGGAGAGACGGGGGGGGAGAGAGAGAGATGTGAGGATGGGGGAGAGAGACGTGAGGATGAGGGAGAGAGAGACATGATGATGGAGAGAGAGACGGGGGAGAGAGATGTGAGGATGGGGAGAGAGAGAGGATTAGGAGAGAGAGACACGATGATGAGGAGAGATGTGAGGGACGGGGGAGAGAGAGACGTGAGGATGGGGGAGAGAGAGACGTGAGGATGGGGGAGAGAGAGACATGAAGGATGGGGGAGAGGGAGAGTTGTGAGAATGAGGGAGAGAGAGAGGTGATAATGAGGAGAGACGGGGACGGGGGAGAGAGAGAGAGAGGATGGGGGAGAGAGACGAGGATGAGGGAGAGAGAGACATGATGATGAGGAGAGACGGAGGGACGGGGGAGAGAGAGATGTGAGGATGGGAGAGACGTGAGGATTAGGAGAGAGAGACATGATGATGAGGGAGAGACATGAGGGACGAGAGAGAGACGTGAGGATGGGGGAGAGAGAGACGTGAGGATGGGGGAGAGAGAGACATGAAGGATGGGGGAGAGGGAGAGAGAGAGAGAGAGACATGATGACGTGAGGGACGGGGGAGAGAGAGATGTGAGGATGGGGGAGAGAGACGTGAGGATGAGGGAGAGAGAGACACGATGATGAAGAGAGATGTGAGGGACGGGGCAGAGAGACGTGAGGATGGGGGAAAGAGACGTGAGGATGGGGGAGAGAGGTGTGAGGATGAGGGGAGAGAGATGGGGAGAGACGTTGTTAGGAAGGTAAGGGTGAGATTGACAGCGGTGTGGTGTTGGGGTGAGATAAAAGGTTAAACAGGGTGAGACGAGGGGGAGACGGGGGGAAGGTCAGGCGAGTGCTCATGGACTTACAATACTTTGAGATTGAAGAGTCCATCGAAGGCTCCCTCAGGGATGAAGGACAGGTCGTTGCCCGCTAGACGCCTGAAGAACAGAGAGATCAGGGGAGGGCAAGAGAGACAGAGAACGGTGAAGAGAGATACAATGGTAGTCTGTTTTGTTGTCGTCGCGGTGTGGTTTGTTTTATTGAGCTAAGAGACACGCATAAGGTCATACGTGTGGCAAGATATTCAGCTTTCACTTCAAATGAGAGGAGAGGCGTGACCCTTCAGGAGAGTCATGCATAGAGACAAAGTGAGGGAATGGGCCAAAAAAGAAAAAGAAGTGAAGTGGAGAAAGAGTCAGAAGAAGAAGTGGAGATCTTTGGTGGCGTGCGGTGACTGCTAATCTTCCCGCACGCATAAGGCAACACAAAAATGTGATTCCGAGTGATGTCGGGTAATATGTTTATTTTCCCAGATCGAGGAAGATCCAGTTCATGTTTTCTGAAAGCATACACAGCTTCGTGATCAGGCAATCTGCAATCACAAAAACGAGTTGAACGGGTTTCACATAAAAATGTCACATAAATCGTACGTTTCAAGTTTTTATTTTGCCCTATGTTTCTGTTTAAACCAACTTACATAACAAACCTCATAAAATGATGTAAGCATTTTTTTCAGAATACAAAGTTTGAACCTTCTTTCACCACAAATGTAGCAAATAGAATATAATAACCAGTCTGTATGTTAGCCACAACCATGCAGGACTGTGTAGCAGGCACACAGAGAGAGGTCCGAGAATCACCAAAACCCAGGGTGCCCCTTTGCCATGTCCTGTCACCCGTGTGCTGTTTCTGACGGCCCAGTGACGAAACACACACACACACACACACACACGCACGCACGCACGCACGCACGCACGCACGCACGCACACACACACACACACACACACGACACCAGCAGACAGGAATAGCAGGGAGTGTCGGGTTCAGGTCCCTCGGGGGTCAGCTTGCTTTCAGGTGTGTTTGTGTGTGTGAGGGGGAATGTGTGTGTGTGTGTGTGTGTGTGTGTGTACGTGTGGAGGAGAGGGTAGGCCTGTGTATACGTGTGCATGTGTGTGTCGAGGAGAGGAGAGGAACGTGATTGTACTGGATAGGGACCAATGGTGGTGGGCATAGAAGGCCAGCATGTCAGCCTAACACTTCTCCTTTGTCTCACTCCTCTCCTGCTCCATTTGGAAACAACAACCAGCCCTATGTCACCCTAACACTACACTCCTCTCCTGCTCCTATTGAAAACAACAGCCAGCCCTATGTCACCCTAACACTACACTCCTCTCCTGCTCCTATTGAAAACAACAACCAGCCCTATGTCACCCTAACACTACACTCCTCTCCTGCTCCTATTGAAAACAACAGCCGGCCCTGTGGTGTGTTCTACAGGATGAGCTGCCTACAGCTTTGCCTCCTGGCAGCAATGAAGGCCCGCTGACCCCGGCTGCTTGTCCTGCTCACACTCGGCTTCTGACCTCTAGTCATCAAGGCTTTGGAGAGGCTGCTCGCAACGAAAGAAGAATAGCATGGGAATTGATTTTTATTTGATTATATTTGTATTTGAATGAGATACTTTGCTTTCACAGCAAAGCGCTCAGATGGAGTGAATAAGACACGCCGGGAGGCAAAAGAATCACCCGAAGACACTATCGTCCCCATGACCTCCTTTGTGTCACGCCTCCGCGGGGCTTTCGGTGGCAGGAGGGACAAAGCCTGTTTGCACGCACGCCATCTTGTTCACGGAGGAACCGATACCTGCCATCAGATGGTTGCTCAACCGTTCGGAAGCACACGGACAGTTTCATTTAACGGAGAAACAGGGGAAGAGAGAGGCGGGAAAAGAGAGAGAGAGAGAGATAGGGAGATATAGAGAGATATAGAGAGGGAGCGGGGGGGGGGGGGGGTCTATTTTGAGACAAGGAGTTTACAACCACTACTACAGAGACACGTGAGTGTGTTCCACTACGGTGGGAAACTAGACACGTCCACCGGCACATAGCCTCCTAGCCTGGCCCAGCAAGACACACACAATTATGTTCTGGAAGACTACCTCAGCTACTGGACACACACACACACACACACACACACACACACACACACACACACTGTCCCAATTGGTATGTCTCAAAGAGGGCTGGCATTGTTTCCATGCTGGTGGAGCCCACTTTAGTGCTAGTTTTTTAAAGAACTATGTTACACATACACGCACGCACGCACACACACACACACACACACACACACACACACACACACACACACACACACACACTGATGGTAGACAAAGGCCAGCTCAGGACTGCTGGCAAGGACAGAATGGGGGCTGTCAGCACCAACTCTGATTACTGCATTACGACATGATGTGTTTGTGTTGGATGTGTGTGTGTATGTGTGTGTGTGTGTGTGTGTGTGTGTGTGTGTGTGTGTGTGTGTGTGTGTGTGTGTGTGTGTGTGTGTGTGTGTGTGTGTGTGTGGGAGTGTGTGAGTGACTGCTGATTTTAACGTGGCAGAAGAGACAGAATAGGAGAGGAGAACAGAGAGGATATAGGGTGAAGAAGAAGAAAGGGGAGAGAGAGGGACGTGGCAAAAGGAAAATAAAAAGAATGGAAAGAGAGAAATCAGGAGCAGGGATAAAGACGGAAGTCCATCATGTGGAGAATCCTTGGTGGTCAACAATGGAAGCATGCTCATATTCTTAGACAAACCTCCACTGACATTTATAGTAAGCCCATTTCTTCCAGGAATGTCAGGCACAACTTTATGTATACGTGTTGTGTATGTGTGTATGTGTGTGCGTGAGCTTGTCTATTTGTGTACGTGTGCACGTGTGGGGGTGTATAAGTTGTCGAATGGCCGGAGATTCCACAGAGGCACTTCCTCTCACATGTCACTTAGGATGGCTCAGCCAGCTGCAAGACACACACACACACACACACACACACACACACACACACACACACACACACACACACACACACACACACACACACACACACACACACACACACACACACACACACACACACACACACACACACACACACACACACACACACTCCTTGTCCGGTCAGCAGCAGCTGGATACAGGAAATGTCAACCTACATACAACTGTGTCACTTAAGCATGCACTGTGGGTGTGTGTGTGTGTGTGTGTGTGTGTGGGTGTGTGTGTTTCTGTGTGTGTGTGTGGTACTCACAGCTCCTCTAGGAAGTGAAGGTGGCCCAGGGAGTTGCTAGGCAGCTGGGTGAGGTTGTTCATACTCAGATCCCTGGAGGTGAGAGGGGGAGAGACGAGGGAGGTAGAGAGACAGAGGGGAGACAAGGAGAACGTCAGCGAACAGAACACAGGAACAGACTGCAGCAGGACCCTGAGGAACGTTGTGGACCACTTCACTTCACTTCTACTACTATGGCTTTCAGGATGCGAACATAACATGCCCCCCCTCCCCTCCCCTCCCCCCCTTTGGTTCATCAAGAGATAGGGCCGACCATGCTGTGTGTGTCAGGCACCCAGGCCTCTATTGACAGACTAGGCTGGACAAGGCATGAGGGCAGGTGCTGGTACTTGCCGGTAATGAGACATAAGTTTTGATGTACATAACAAATGCGTT
>JAPMUY010010908.1:37500-42500 GCA_026901105.3 Galaxias olidus | reverse complement strand
CTCAGACGAGGCAGTGATTAAGCGTTGGAGATTAACAAATAGGTTCTGCTTGGGTAGCAGCATTGTAGTGGAAGCAGACACTGTGAATTGACTTTGTGAGTGTGTGTGTGTCTGTGTGTGTGTGCGTGTGTGTGTGTGTGTGTGTGTGTGTGTGTGTGTGTGTGTGTGTGTGTGTGTGTGTGTGTTGACTTTGACTGGGCAGGAACCTGCGCCGCCAGGTACTCACACTTACACCACTGATAACATTGTTGCTGCTCTGCCTGTGACTGATGATTGTGTGTGTGTGTGTGTGTGTGTGTGTGTGTGTGTGTGTGTGTGTGTGTGTGTGTGTGTGTGTGTGTGTGTGTGTGTGTGAGAGAGAGAGAGAGAGAGGAGGACAGAGAGGGAGAGCACAGAGAGGGAGAGCGAGAGAGAGAAGGAGAGAGAGAGAGAGAGCTCTTTAGGATGATAACCATAAAAGAGATTGATCTGTTTCCCTCCACTAGCTGAGCGCTGAGAGATGAACGCACACCGTGTTCAGCTTTAACCCTGTTTGAACTCTGACCTCTGTCATTTCACCTAAACATCCCTCTGGGAAGATCCGCTTTAGAGCCTGGCCATGTAGAATATGACTTCCTGTGTACTTCTGACCACCACAGGCTTCTCTTACCTGTCTTTTGTCCCTGTTGTGAGGCCCACCCTAAAGGGCTTACTGGCCGGACCACGTGGGCACATCTCATTAGGGGTGATGGAGGGGTGATGGAGGGGTGATGGAGCTCTGACAAATGAGAAGTGGGGAGGCTTCGGTGGAACGCGACAACAATGTGACGAGGTAAAACTAGAAGAGAGAAGCTTTGTGCCCCCTCTCCCCTGTCCTCCTCTCTCCCTCCTCCTCTCCCCCATCCTCCACTCCCCTCTCCCCCATCCTCCACTCCCCTTTCCCCTGTCCTCCTCTCTCCCTCCTCCACTCCCCTCTCCTCCGTCCTCCTCTCCCCCATCTTTTGCTCCCCTCTCCTCCTCCCATCTCCTCCTCCTCCCCTCTCCCCCTTCTCCCTCTTTCCAGTCTTACACTCCCCTCTCCCTGTCCTTCATTCCCTCTGTCCCTTCTCCCCTCTCCTCCCCTCTCCCACTCCTCTCCTCTCCCCTGTCCTCCTCTCCCTCTCATCTGGCTCTGGTTCCACTGGGTCTTCTGGACTTGTGATGACTAGATGTGATCAGCTGCAACTGATTGCCTCTGGGTACTACCATCAGCCAGCTCTGTGCCAGCTGTGTGTGTGTGTGTGTGTGTGTGTGTGTGTGTGTGTGTGTGTGTGTGTGTGTGTGTGTGTGTGTGTGTGTGTGTGTATGGCTGGCCTACCTCAGGGCACAATCTTGTGTACCAATGACCTTAACAACATTTACATACATCTCCCTATACTCACTTGTTGCTTTAATTCTTTGTTTCTCTGAGTCTTTCTCCTTCCTTTTCACCACCCTGTTCCTGTCTCCATCCCTATCTCCCTCTTCCCTTCTCCTGCTCCCTCTCCCTCCTCATTCCCACCACAGCCTGGATATTCATAGGTGCATTCCTTGTAAAGGCAAAAAGAAAATGAGAAGAGAATGAAGAAAATGGAACAAGAGAAGGTATTTGTGTTTTGATATGCTTCCTTTCCTCGGATAAGTGTCCTTACACTTTACGGTAGGAGAGGGAGGCTGGTATCAAGGATACACCGGGCTGAAAAAACGGTTTGCAGAAGTATAGCTGTAGTTGATGAACGTGTCCACTGGAACCAGTTGGAATCAGAGGGGGGGAACGGGCAAAGCCAAACACAGACGAGATGAAATACGGAGCTCACGTCACTCTGCCTGAATGAGTGGAGGCCAGGGATAAGACAAGCAGAGTCTACAGACAGGCTTCCCCATTCAGGCCAAGGGTACCCCTCACGGACGTCGATCCCTCAGGGCTTCCACACAATTGGGCCTCTCCAGCTCCATGCAGCCCCCGGCCCTGGAGACGAGGCCGACACACACACACACACACACACACACACTGGGCTGGGAGCCGCTGCTCCATTCCCACAGACACACAGACAGCTCCTATTGTTTCCCGGTGTGTGGACAGGTGCTGCATTACCTGGACAGGATGTTTGGTCTTTGTGCGTGTGTGTGTGTGTGTGTGTGTGGGGGGGGGGTTAGGGGTCGCGGCACCTGAAGGGTCACTGGCTGACCAAGCTAAGTGGTCACACACGGACACACGCACACACAGCTGTCAGGCATCTATCAACCCTTACTACCTGAAGCACTCCTAATGGTTCAGGGGCCACGGGAATGTTTTCCCTAGCTCCTGTCTCTCTCTCTCTCTCTCTCTCTCTCTCTCTCTCTCTCTCTCTCTCTCTCTCTCTGACGCTCACACACACACACCCACAGTTGTGTATATATACTGCACTCAGATGTGTTCACCCTCTCTGTCTGCCTTTAGCCATCCATTGTGACAGAATGACCGCACCTAACAGTCCTCTCATGGCCTCAGACACAGATACGGGGGGGCTGACCCTCTCTCCTGTGTCCAATCATGTGTTGATCATTTCCTAGCAGCTGTAAAAACACGTTTTAATCATCACTTCCTTGTGGAATGCTTGAATTAAATTGTGGTTAATGTGTGTCAGTGTGTGTGAGTGTGTGTGTGTGTGTGTGTGTGTGTCCTTTCAATTAAAGTCTTTAAGGCTAATTTAAACTCAAACAGAAACAACAACTTTTAGTGTCAAAATACCCCAGATTGCAATCTCCTTTGCTTGCAAATATGAGTGCCAGTGGGCCAGTGGAGCAGAGCAGCCCCCCCCCCCCCCCCCCCCCCACCCCCGCCTCCCCTGCAGAGGGTCTTTGTGCGGTCATTGTTATGTGTTCCCCTCTCCAAATATCAAGCAGACCAGGGAGCAGGAGCACGAGAAAGAAAGATCCCTCTCTCTCAAACAGAAACAACAACTTTTAGTGTCTCCCCCTCCCCCCCCCCCCCCCCCCCCCCCCCCCGCCTCCCCCGAGAGCCCCTCCCCTCTCCCCCCCCCCCCCCCTCCTGAAAGGACATTAGAATATTCAGATGACATCATCGGCTCATCAGAAAGGAGAACTTCAAAGGCTGGCTCGGTGGCCCCGCCCTCTTCTGTCCCGGCCTGTCACCATCCACCTCACTTGACAGGGGAACGGCCACTCAATGTATGCCTGTCCCTCCTTCACTCCCCCCTCCCCCACCCCCCCCACCCCCTTGCCCTTCTCCCCGCTGCCCCCCTCGTCCTCCCCTCTCCCCCATCCCCTTTTTTCCACTCCTTCAGAAAGCAGAATAATGGCCCTCGCCCTCTCCGTCTCCCTGCCTCCATTCCTGTAGACAGGAGGATAATGGAGTTTTAAATGTTCATTCAGCGAACAGCCCTTTAGCATTCTCCTTGTGTACACAGCATTCATCACTCAGACTGTCGACTTACCGAGGGGAAAGGAGGGAGGAGGACAGGGGGCAGAGGGAAGGAGCGAGAGAAGGGGGAGTGAAAAAATAAGGAAAGAGGGAGTACGAGACACCGTGGTGTACAGAGCCCTTCAGCAGCCACCAGCTCTCAATGTTCAGGGCCTTAACACAAGAGACAGCAGCTTACAGTAACACACCCACACTCCCTCAGACTGCCCAATGCTAAGGGGCCAGGTACATCCCATAACACACCAGGGGTCTGGACCTCCATGTTAGTCGACATGACCACTATAGCGATTCCCTATGGGTGAGAGAGAGAGAGAACGAGACGGAGAAAGAGAGAGGGAGAGACAAGAAGGAGTATACAGTCTGTCGTATACCCCTCTTACTTTACTCTCCTCCATGTATTCCTCTCCTCTCCTCCTCCTTGGCTGCCCTTCCCCTGCTCCCCCTCCTCTCCCCACGCTCCCTGCTGGAGGTGTTTTACCGCCGTGATAACGTACCGGAGAAAGGGGCCAGTAGTCCTGAGATGAACTCGCTATCACTGAGACACATTGCACTGAGCTGGAGGGCACACCGTGCTGTGTGTGAGCGAGTGCTCGCAAGCCAATGTGTGTTCGTGTGTTCATGTAGGGGTGTTCTTGTGTTTTTGAAATATGTGTGTGCGTGTGTCTGTGCTAGTGACCGTGTGCGCACGAATTCTCTGTAATTGTGTTTGTGTGTTTGTTTTAGTGTGTGTGTGTGTGTGTGTGTGTCTGTGTGTGTGCGTGCGTGTGCGTGTGCGTGTGCGTGTGTGTGTGTGTGTGTGTGTGTATGTGTAATCAAACCATCGTAAACAGATTTTATTAACTGGAGGTCATGGCAGAGGGGAAATGTGTTCATTAAAGCCTCTACATTTTGGTTTGCTACCTCAAAACATGGAGCTGGGGCTGTTAAAGGGTAACACAGGGGGTTGCGTTGCCTCGTTCAGGTTGAGTTGGGGTTTACGGCCCGTTCTCACTTGGCGCACTGGCTTGTTACCCGTCCTGTTCACTCTAAGTCCACCAGGTGGCGATAACCATAACAAGTGTCAAGCGTTTCGATCTGTTGTACTTCTGTTTGGGCTTCTGGACGTGATTGTTTTGTTTACCCTATTAGGTGCCATTTACTAGCTGGCTACATGTCAACATCGTGAGCAGTTTAACATTAGAAAGGAATAACAAATTATGAATTACACAGGCCATTTTATTGGGAGAAGAAAGTCCAAAAAGAGAGGACCAGCATGTCACTTTTTATTTTTAGACTTTTTTCTCCATAATAAAATGGCCAACAAAGGTTGGCGTGGCAGCTATGGCCTATACATGAAATCCCAAACAATGTCAATGTTATAAAATGGAATCAAAACAACCACTTTTTACAGTTCCAGCAAATTCAAGCACAACCAAATTGTGACGGAAAACGACACACAGGTCTGCGTTTGCGTTGCGTACCTTGCGTTGGCGTAGGGTATGTATTGGCCTTCAGCTGACCCCCTCAAACCAGACAAATGTGTTCTCAATAGTTCCACCACGTGTATGTGTATGTGTGTGTGTGTGTGTGTGTGTGTGTG
>JAPMUY010010908.1:0-32500 GCA_026901105.3 Galaxias olidus | reverse complement strand
CAAAACAGTGTGTTGATTTCTGTTTCTGCGGGAAAGGGTTTGTATCGCGGTTGGCTGCACGCTGAGACAGGACAGGTGTTTGTTTCTCACGGGAATGATAGCTTAGATAAACAGCTCAACTGTGAAAAAGATTTACGCACTCTGCCCCTGTCCGGATGTGTGTTGCCATGTGTATGTGTGTTAAAGAACCTTAAATGTTACATGTAATATTAAATAAACTGACACTTGGACAAATGTACAATAACAAACATATATATATTTCGGTATAATAAAATCATAAAAAAAACGTTAGGCCTGATTTCGAGAGATAGAGATAAACTCACAGATAGGTGGTGAAGACGCTCAGGTTTCCCGGGAGCTCCGTGAGCCCGAGGTCCGAGCAGTCCACTCTAACCAGCATGCCTTCTCTGTCACACTGACAGCGGATCGGACAGTCCCCTTGCGCCCCCCCAGTTAAGGGTTTCTCGTACCCCGCTAATGTGCTCCCAGACCCCGCAATGGTAACCAGCAACAGTGCGTTGATAAGTTGGCACGGCTTCAACATATCTGCAATTACTTAGTAATGTTTACTGTAGCAAAGGTTTTAAGCTCTACAAAGTTATATAAGTTCTTTGGGTCACGGAGCAGCCCCGTTCAGTCAATGTCTTCTAATGTGCGAGGTGTCTCGCTCCGGATTCGGTAGTCCCGAGATGGTATCTTTGCAGCTCTGGCGCTTGGAGTAGCTAAATTAAAGTCTACCGCTCCGCTCGGAACAGTATGACTGAACGTGGAATACTATGTGTGTGAGAGAGTGGGTCCGTCTCTTCTACCAGTCCTAGGATCTAAGCTCCATTCTGAAATACTCCACAGATTTAAACTGAATCCCCGTATGCATGGTGCTCCGGTGACGTCAAACGATGCCATTCAAAACCCCGCAAGCTGTTGTGCTGCTGTTACAGGACTCGGGCACAGCGCGCGCATTAGAAAGAAGGCGCGAGAGGGGGGGTCCACTAAGCTACCTTTCCCTATAGTCAAATGTGCAATAAGTTGGCAAATCATTCACCTGTTTCTTTCCTTAAACGATTGTCATTTCCATGCACGCTGAAAGTCTCTAACCCGGTGTTTGTTCATTAATTTAGATGTTTTACTGTATAGTAAAAGCGCGTATGAAACAATATCCATCTATTGCAGCTTGCTACTGTATATTACAGCCAAGTAAGCCTCCAAAATGACAGCCAACACCACATTCTCTTTTAGAAACGTCCAGTCCCAAACCGGATAGCGCTGAGCACAGACATGTTAGACTGATCTCTAATATTGAAAAGATCTAGCCAGGACCATTGTTTCCTTGTCCGAACCGTTTATCTGTCTTCTTTCATTTGCCTACTGGTTTATTTCTGTTTACTTGAGGTTGACCCTAGCTTATGTTTACTATTACTATACTACAATTCATTTATTTGTAGATTATGTTCTGTACCTCAGCCTGGTCAATGATTTACAGTGGGCCTTCTGCACCCTCTGTTAAGGTCAGGAGCGTGTGTGTTGTTCCTCCACTTGTTGCAGGTCTTCCTGCATGTGGTTGTTCAGTTTTTAGCGCTCAATGGAGCAGCTCTACTGTACGTGTGTGTCAGTGTGTGTATGTCCAGTTGAACACATTTCGAGTTTGAGGGAGTTTATTTTTTATTTTTGTGTGTGTGTGTGTGTGTGTGTGTGTGTCTTGGTGAGATTGAGAGTGTGTAAGTTACCTGGGGGACAGACAGTGTGTGCATTGTCCTGTAGAAACAGTGGATCGTTATGTGTTGGGGAGCAGAGAGCAGCTTTAATAGGCAGTAAACTAGAGGCAGCTCCAATGACAGTGAGATAAGACCTGATCATTATCAGAGACATTCTGACACACTATCGGAGACACACGATGATGCAACTATTGTTCAAAGCACTAAGAGTGAGGCAATCTCCTCCTGAAAGGGATGGTGGAAGAGTCTGGGTCTGGAAGGTTTGGGGGGGCACAAGACACAGGTCTTCTTTGTCTGACTGATTGTGCCTGACAAGTGAGTGTGTGTGTGTGTGTGTGTGTGTGTGTGTGTGTGTGTGTGTGTGTGTGTGTGTGTGTGTGTGTGTGTGTGTGTGTGTGTGTGTGTGTCAACCAAGTTAACCTATGAGCAGTTAAGATGCATTATACTATTATTACTATTTATTATAATAATATTAATATTTCCCTAGTTCATGATCTTTATCAGCTGCTTTGTAAATGCTGCAGGTATAATATTTTCTTTCGATAATCTTTCATAAGTGTTCAAGATTTCACTGTTTAATGTAGATGGGAAAATGGTTATTTAACATAAATTTTGATTTCCTAAAAATAGACAGAGGGGAGCCTTATGGTCAGTTCATTTTGCAATAACATTGTTTCACCTGTTTTACTTTGTAAATATTTGGACAACGAGACTGAAATCTGTGGATAGTAGAGAATACAATGTCTATGTTCTTTTCTGACGAAGATTCACTGATAAGAGACAAAACCAGCCATATTCATGAGGGTACACAGTCGGATTGATTCTCAGCTGAAACAGCCTCACCGAGGGGCTGGCTGAGAAAAGGTAATCCTGGTCCTGTGTTGCCCCACATTGCAGTTTGTTAGGTTTCTTAACACCTAAATGTTGTCACATTTTTCTGTACTGCTGACAAGCTGTAATTCCTCCAAACACAAACACAAGCATTCAGTTTGAACACATGCACGGGGTAGACACACAAGGTAGACACACTCGCACACACTCACAAAACACACAGAGAAGTACAAATCTATGCTGACACACACACACACACACACACACACACACACACACACACACACACACACACACACACACAGGTGCAGCAGGGGCACTGTTTATGTGCAACACAGGTTCAGAATGAGAGGCTTAAGGCTCCATAAGGAAATAAGACCTCTAATACTTCAACAATCACTTTCTCTGTTTCACCCATCTGTTAGCCTCACAACACCCTACAGCTCCTTATGCTGGACATTAGGGAGTGCAGGGCGATGGGTTAGGTGGGGTCGAGAGCCAGGGGAAAGAAAGGAAGAAAGAAAGAAAGAAAGAAAGAAAGAAAGAAAGAAAGAAAGAAAGAAAGAAAGAAAGAAAGAAAGAAAGAAAGAAAGAAAGAAAGAAAGAAAGAGAAATGAACATAGGGGAAAAGAAGCTAAGCAAGGGGATTGCATAAGAGAGCCGTCAACCTCACTTATCAGTCCACTTTTACTCATGTATTTAACTAATTGACTTCTATTTAAAAGTCCCTTTTGATGAAGAGGAGTGTCTTGCGTGTTGACTGTAATGTGAAGGGATGTAATTAGTCTAGGTCCCCTGGCTTTGCAACAAATGCTGAGACAATGGACAAGTCTTAGACACCGTACAATTTTGATCATTGCACCAATTTGCCCAGGATTTTATTAGATTTCAGGCTTTCATAAGTACATTTTCTTACTGCAGAATAGTTTTGCTCCAGACCAACCAAGGAGCATGACATGCACTCTTTTATATGGCTGTTTGCTTTAAAGACAGCTTTATTACAACAAAGTACTTGTGATTTGCTTATAATTAATTAAGCTATTCTTACTTTCAATCAAGCATAAATCAAACAATAGCCTGAGGCCCTTGGCCAAACTTTATTCTTATCATTGTGATATCGCCGTTGCACACAGCTAGAACAACAACAATTGTAAGTGGTGGGCACAATTCACAAATCCCCTTTTTTAGCAGTTATTTTGGAAACACTTGATAAAAAAGACTATACTTTGGAACATTTTAGAACAAAGGTAAGAAACAACGAGGCTGTATTACTTCCTCCTATGATAAACAAGCATACTAAACCAGTGCACTGAGTTAGCCCATTGAGGTGTGCTGAGTCCACCGACTTGCCAAACCAGCCAATCCCTCTTCTTTTACTACGCCATGTGAGAAATCTGATAATGATGTTTAACATATATTTTAACGTGACAAATATCCCATAATGATGTGACTCATTGCCATTTCTAAACAAAGAATATCAATATCTGCGCTTCAGCGGATTCCACAGGGAACGTTCTGGAAGAGATTAGACTATAGATTAGTGCATTCATAGCATTAGTCATGACTATGTGAGTGATCCGATAATCAAGAGCAGACTTAGTTTTACACATTGACAGAGAAGGAAATGAAGAAGAGGGGAGGCAGAGATGAAGGAACAGAGCAATCATGCAGCAAAGGAAGAAGGAGAGCTTGAGAAAAAAGGTAAAGAGAGGGGGTGTTAAGAAAGTAGGAGAAAATGAAGGAGGGGATGGGATAGATAAAGAGATAAAGGAAAAGGTGGAGAGGGAGTTCACGCACTGAAATACATACTAGTGTGCTCAGTTAACCATGTTGGCCTGTTCATGTATAAAATGCAGACAGGGTTGGAGGGATGGATGGATGGATGGATGGACGGATGGTGGAACGGATGCAGAGAAGAGGCACTGACGTGCAGTAAACAGCGCTGTCTGTGAGTCATCCCTTCCAAACTTTTGCTTCCGTTAAAATACAGAAATAGTTTATCATGACTCCATTAGCGGTGACATCATTATGCTCTGATCGGGGTGCAGTCAGCTGTAGTCAGGCAGGCAGCCCTCGGTTCTGTCCACACACTGGGTAATTGGGCAACAGGAAAAGAATCGATGCACATCTGAAAACCTTTTTTCTATCCAAGTTTACTTGACGGATAGAAAAGGTTGGCTGGGTAGCATGACATCAAACCAGGAGGTCTTGCATGGTGCAGTGAAGATGTGACACACTCCATTGGCTCCGTCGGAGAGGGGCAAATCTCTGAAATAGGAGTGGGTAATCTCAATTACTGACGTTTGGGAGAGTGGAAGCCTCCCTTTTGTGTTATCATCATACAGCTGACTTCATACTTTAAAACAGTTCTACTGATTAAGTTGAGGAAACCCACCAGCTTATGCATCTATTTTGTCCACAGCAGCAGTCTAAAAGCCAGGTAGGGGCTCAGAACAGCAGAGGGACTTCTTAAATAACATTCATTACAACTGTAGTCAGCCATGTTGAACTTCAACCTCTCAGGTTCTGCACCATCACAAACCATCACCAACCATTCGCCACGCAGGACAACCAGCTGCTGAAGAGCACCGCTGGGTTTCCTGGAATCAGAGATGCTTGTGTCTTCAGCTTGTTTTTACAATGTAGGTAGGTATTGATTAATGGTTTATCCTAGCTTTTACAAGTTTAGATGGAGAGATCAGAATACCTGTTCAAATTCTCTGCCAGAATAAACACACACAAACTCAAAGAATCACTTTCAGTTGCTGTGACTTGTCCCAATCACGTATAACTGCTTTATCGCTCATTAGTACATTTCTCAGGTTGCCTCATCCATCTCTTTCCCTTTCTGTCTCACTCCACTCATTCTTTTCTCCGTCTTGTATTTTCTGTCTTCATACCCCTTTCTTTCCCAAACTCTTTGTATAATTGTGTATCCACAGAGCTGTGGAGGGCAAAATGAGCCTTGTTAATCTAAACTAATGACATCAAAATAGTGATGCTCAGGGAAGAAAGTGTTTTTTTATGAATAACATGACGATAATAACGATGTATTATGATATATGACTAATACTAACTGAAACAGGCAGTGCTTTATTGAGTGCAGTTGCCAAATCACACCATTTCACCCGTCAATGTTCAATCAGAGAGCGCTCCCTAGTGCCGCTGTGAAGAACTGTAGTCTCAGAGAATTAAACTAGATGGGTTATTCTTAGATAATACATGATAAACTAATGTCTGGGAGTTTTATTGACCATGCAACAATTGACAGAGATGAGATGTAGGGAATGCAGGTAACAACAACAACAATAACAACAAAATAATAATAATTATTACTGAAAACCCCAAGGACAACCCAAATCAACCAAAATCCATCATTAAAAAATTATTTTTGAAGTGCTCATTTTCGAGTATGGCATAATGGATATTATAACATCGTATCTTGTGTATTTTGAAATAATAATAATAATAATAATAATAATAATAATAATAATAATAATAATAATAATAATATTAATAATAATATCAGAATAATGTTTATGGCACTTTTCTTATATGGAGGACCAAAGCTGCCAAAATTAAAAAGAAATACATAAATAAATTAATGACTAAACAATAAATAAAATGCCATGGATTGTATTTTCGTTTGTGTCAATTCCCCTATTTATTTACTTTCATATTTACATTCCTTTATTGCTTTTTACATTTCCTTTTACATTTGCTTTGTATTTCCCCCTATGTACTTCCAATTTACTTTTTTACTTCGGTATTCATTTCTTTTTACATTTCTGTATGTATTTCTCCTCCATTATGCAAATTATGGGGCTGTCATTTAAAATGTGTCACAGGGTCAACTTTTCACCTATTGGTTGATCGACATCAGAGTGCATAGATTGACTATTGACTTTTTTTTTATTAAGTGATGAAACAGTCTTTTCTTCCGAATTTTTAAAAGGTTTAGTAAACGTTTATCAATAAAGACAAATTAATAAATTAAAATTTGTCTTAAAGGGTGCCTACGTTGTTTAACCTGTCCATAGCCAGTAGCCATGGTGCCTTTTCCTAGTTTGATTGCTAAGACTGAAAATTAAAGCATTGCCTACTCATTTGCATAAGGAAGAGGAAATGCATACAGAAATGTAAAAGGAAATCCCAAAAGGAAATGTAAAAAGGAACTTCTGAAGAAATGTTTAAAGAAAGTAATACTGAAGTAAAAAAAGTAAATTGGAAGTACATATTAGGGGAAATGCAAAGCAAATGTAAAAAACAATAAAGAATTGTAAATAGGAAAGTAAATAAATACGGGATTTAATAGAAAGGAAAATACAATCCATGACATTTTATTTATTTATGAGTCATTTGTTTATTTGTGTATTTATTTTAAATTTTGTCAGCTTTAGTCCTCCATACACTGCAGTTTCAAAGCAGAAATGTTCAGCCACATGGCGTTGTCTGCTTATTTTGCTCCTGATATGTCTTGTTGTACATGAAAAACACCATTGTATGTTTGTTTAATCATTCTCGATGAACATTTGAATGAGAAAACAAGGCTGCTGTCAGTCGTGACTTTTCTATCTCGTTTTCTGTGTCATCTTCAGGAGTGCACCACGCACATAAGAAGTTGTTCAAATAAATAGTGTTGGAAGTACATTTGAGGATCATTGTAAATCAATTGTATGCAATAGAGGCCCAATCGTGTATAACTGCATCAATCTAATTGTAAAGAACTTGTCAAGAGTGTATAATTCTACTGATGATGAATTTCATTTGTACATAAATTGAGTTTGCATGTGTCCAGAGTACTTGACTGTGAAGCTGTCAGCTGCTGCTGAGACCTAATTCATGATGTAAACAGATAGGTATTATAATTGAATTAACCGGGGGTTCATACTTCTTGACCACCATGGCCCTGAGAGGATGTAACTTCCTCCTAACTGAAAAGGGATTATTGGTTTCACCTGTTCCTTATGGAGGAGCTTTATACTCTCCTGTTGTCCTGCCTGGTTCCTTCTAGAATTATTTTAGTAATCGGTAGCCCAACTCTACTCTTGAGCCTGGTACAGCCTACTAGCCCTGACACCTATAGGGTTTTGGGTTCACCAACCATTGGAAGAAATATCTGTGATATTACGCATAATTACATTCTTAGTTAATATATTTCACATTAAAACATATAATATCCCCACAGTCCAGAACTGGTAGCTTTATGAGTTATTTATCTAATGCATACAACACATTGTGCTTGGTGAGAAAGTTTGCCAATACTACTTTTACGCCGGTGACGGCACCTCTGACCACAAGGACATGTTAACAAGTTAAAAACTTGATTTTCACTGCAGGGGGTCTTTAAGAATGTTGTTACAAAGTGCTTTAAAAACACAACTTAACGTTTTACACAAATAAACCTACATTTTTTATGAGACAGGAAAAAATGCAGGAAAAATAAACAGGGTTACACAATCACATAAAAAATCTAAATAAGAGAGTATAAAATACAAAAACACAAAATTGAAAAAGTACATAATATTTATCTGTTGATTGCTGACTTGTAGGAGTGGGGTTTTAGAATTAGGTATTTGTAGACAGGTATTCAGGTAAATGCAGAGTCAACTAAACTTCAGACTTCATTCCGCGATAGCATATATAGGCCTAGTTTATTTCTCTTCAGATTATTGTTATCTGAAGGAAGTTATAATTATTACAAAAAAAACTTTAAAAAAACTAACATGTTTCTTATTTTTTTGGAGGCATTCAGCCTAGTGCATACTGCATACCTTTAAACCATGACAGAAACCCGACAATGACAGGGCTATAGGCCTATAGGCCTATAGGCCTAAATGCCATTCACGGCATTTCCATATCGTCTTATTTGAACAATTTACAGATGTCAAACTTGTTCTCAAGCCTCCATATTAAAAGATAATACAATATATAATAAATGTATTGTAAAATTTCTATATTTGGCCACATGGCATGAAAATCTATAGGGCTATTGAAAAGAAATCTAAATCTATTTAAATGCAATAAAACTCTTTACCGGACTTTTCAGTCAACGGTTCTACAATATGTGCATTTGCTTTTGATATCAAATGTTAGACATAGATCGGGGTTTGGCTCCAAAAGCAAGATTATCGAGTTTCAGGTGATGGCGTTCTAAGAAATCTGGCAGGGAGGAGAAGCACGTGCCTACATAGAAACGCACCACACCCAAGTAGGAGCGGACCAGAAAAGTGAGGAAGGAAGATAACAATGGTGTGTCGATATGCTTCTTGATTAGTGGGAGTCATTTCTCCGTCATCATTTTCCACCGATCTTCACACACCCTTACTACGGCATCTTTTCTGTCACTCACAGTTCAGTTAGCCACTGTCAAGGTGTTCTAGTATTCTTATGAAACACCTGCCGAGAAAAGAAAGACAATAAGAAAGGAATATAAGGGACACAGAATTCAAAATGGCTGTCAACAAATGTATTAAGTACCTGCTGTTCATATTTAATCTACTCTTCTGGGTAAGTTTTTAAAGTAAAATAAATATTTTTTTTATATTTTTTTATTGTTTGTTAAATCCTTTGAATATGCCCACAAGCCGCTGTGTTTTGGATTGTTTGTTTTGCGGGAAAACTGTAAAAATAGTGTGCGTTAAATACTATGTGTCACCTGTTCACCGCCAAATGTATTAAGGATGTAGATGTACGTGTGTTGAGTGGGACCAGACAATAATTTGCTGCTACAATGCTTTCATTACGGACCAATTCACCAATTTAAAGTCGAAAGCTGCGATTATAGAGCAAACCACTTAAATAGCTTAACTTTGCTCTTTTGCTAAATGTATGAAAGGTCTTTATGAATGCAAGTGGGAAGAAACATACAGACTCTAATTAACCATGATCAATTCCATTTACTAGTCCACCTTGAGCAGTTTTTTAAACACGTGGCTGGTGGTTAATTTTCCCAAATTAGCAGGTGCTTAATATTAAGGCTTGGGGTTGGGTCTAACACTGGATTGGAATGTGAAGGGTTTTCAGATCATAGACTGTGAAGGGGTTATGCTTTATGTTAGACAACCCAGGGTTCTCTCTTACAAAAAAAAGAAACATACTGTGTTTAGAAAATGGATACATAACACATGAAATTATATTTGTTTGTTAAAATAACTCTCTTCCTCTCCAGTGGCCATTCTCTTTTTCTGTCTTACTGTGGCTTTATATTTGGCTGCTTTTCTTAACTGTACTTCAAACTTTGTTGTACATATAGATAGACATAACAAATGTGGCTCTTTTTTTCCCCCAATTAGCCCCCCCCCCCCATTCAATTGTCCCTAAAACCACGTCTACTGTATATGGCAAGCCCTCACAAACACATTTTGCAGACAAAGAGGCTATTTTAGCTATGAGTCTGCTGCTTTTCTCATGCTTTCTAAAGACATGCTGGGCTGCTCTGTGGGTCCTCTTTTTCAATTTGTAGTCTGCCGATCAATGCTAAGTGGGTGACTGGCCCACTACTGCTGTAGACATCAAGGTTATCTAAATGAGGCCAGGCTTCCTCCAGTGAATGTGTGTGTCACTATCACAAAGGGCTTGCACTTCACACCAGATCTAGGTATTATATGAACAGTTGACTTTTGGCAGAGCGAGTAGTAGGGAGGCAGCGATGACTTGAAAAAGTCAAAATAAACAATTCCATATATTCAGGCAGAAAATCAGTACAGCCAAAAGTTACCAGAAAAGATAATACTTTCAGAGAAGTTTTAGTACAAGACAGATTTGATCAGATTGAACTTCTTACCTCATATTGCATTGCACCAACTAGCACATTAATCTGTGATTGGATGTTGTGCAACTATCAGGGATGCAGCCCTAAAGACATGAATGAATGAATGGAATACTCAACTTTATTTTCAGCCAGCAGTGTAGTGCATTATTCTTGACTGAATGGTTAACGCCTGTTTAACTTTACTCAAGATAATGTAAAAAAAAAGTGTCTGTTTGCCACATGCGTATAGTGTATGGAATGAGCCTATACCACCACAACAGGTTTTGAGTTCTAACTGGGTGTCAGTCGTTTTGTTTGAGTGTGTGTAACAAAGGGGCGGCCATAGTCTCTACACCTGACTTACCTGAGTCTACAATGTAGAGGTTAAATCTACCTTAACAGAAACGTGTGTGTGTGTGTGTGTGTGTGTGTGTGTGTGTGTGTGTGTGTGTGTGTGTGTGTGTGTGTAAGCCAACAGGTGTGTGTGTGTGTGTGTGTGTGTGTGTGTGTGTGTGTGTGTGTGTGTGTGTGTGTGTGTGTGTGTGTGTGTGTGTGTGAAATGGGATCAGAGGAAACAAGGGCTGTGTGTGTGTGTGTGTGTGTGTGTGTGTGTGTGTGTGTGTGTGTGTGTGTGTGTGTGTGTGTGTGTGTGTGTGTGTGTGTGGTTTTTGTATGTATCGCAATGCGCACTATTCAAGGTTGCGTGTGTCCAAATAATAGATTTGTTTAACCTCTGATGTAGCTATTTCACTAACATACACACAAACCTTTTGAACTTATTTGCCCTTTGGTTCTTTGCTAACCAGTTAATGGATGGATGGTTCTTTGCTAACCATTTCTGAGACAACAGGTTACAGAGTAAATATGCACTCACCTGTCATCTCCAACCATAGAATGTAATTTCAGGGTATGGTGGTGTCAAAGAGCCTTAGCGCTAATCTCGCATGGAACACCTGATCTACGCTGACTACATGATGAGTCATGTGCACGTGTCCTTGTTGTGGGATGTGGGTTATGAAGTGCGTCTCAAGGACTAGATGCAGACAATCCCTCAACCGCTAAACCCTCTATCACTTCTCTATATTCAGGGGATGTGTCATGCCCTCTGTGCCCAGAAGCTAGAAACTTGAGGCTTGTGGTCTGTACCCGAGACTTGACAAAGATTAGCAAGGGATGATATTTGAGATAAAAACACAGACCGCGTGCAGAATAATTTAAGGTATTTACCCCTAAGTGTTGTAGCTGAAAATACAGACCAGGTCATTTGTCATACAGTTTGTCTGATATTTAATTGATTTCTGTAAAGCTGACAAATAATGTCTTCATGTACTTGCACTCGTGGACAGTAAAGTAAGGTGATTCGATTTATGAAAGAAACTCAGAAATATGTTTGCTTTGTTTGTTGAGTCTTTTTTTTTTTGTTTATTTAGTTCAGGTCAACACATCCACAGTGCACGGCCATACTGAACAAAACAAATCCAACACCTTGCGCCTTGGGAATTTTACTATATGAAAATGTACTTCATTAGGCACATGCACTCAAATACAGACAGTGTGGAGACATTTCTTTGGACAAGGCAGCCCATTCAGGGTCTGGGGATGTCTGGTCCCTCTTTCTCTGAGGTACACACAAACTGGTAAAGTTATGTGTGCATGATGTAGCAAGTGCTGTATCACTCCATCCTCGAGCTCATATAAAAAATAAGAAAAAGCTTCACTCCATGCCAAGTTTTTTACTTCCTGATAGCCTATATTATCACATCACCTGGCAAAGTAAAGGCTGCTAACTTTGTGTTAGATTGTTGACTGTTTGAGTCAGAGGAGTTGGCACTGCCTCCGATCTGGACCTGTTGGAGGACATTGCTAACGTCAATTACACAGCAGGCTCAGGTTGGGTTCTTGGTTTCTTCCTGAGCACAATCTGCCTCTGTTTACTTTACACTTGCTGTGAATGAAAGTCTCTGTGGGCTGTTTGCCCAAGGCTCAACCTTGTTGTTTTGTGCGTTTACATGGAGAAAAAGCCTTTGTGCCCAACAGCATGGTGTCAGAATAATACAATAGTAGGTTAATGGTCAACTTTTAATTAACTATTGCTCATACGTGAACACTTATTTTCTATTTACCAGTGACTATAAAATTTAAATGTAACAGTTTACTCTCCGGAAACTACATGGGTAGCCTGAAGGACACACATAAGGGTACACTTTTGCTTAACTGTGGACCAAAGATTCCCTTCTAACCCTACACATTATACTTTACTTGTATTCAGTAGTTTTTTTATGTACAGTACCACTCAGAAGTTTGGACACACTTTGCCATTCATTTCAATGGGAAAGTTTGTCCAAACGTTTGACTGGTACTGTGTATATATATATATATATATATATAATATATATATATACAATAAAAAAAGTTTGTCCCATAACTTTGTTTTTTATTATAAAAGAAAGACTCGTGTTTGAGACCAAGATATCTATCCCCAAATTTCACAGAAGGTTTTAGTGACATGATTTAGTGGGTGTATTGTTGGTTGGTGAATGGCTTATTCAATTGAAACAAGTGCACTTAGTTTAATTGGGCTAAATAACACACACATCTCTTTCTCATAATTACAGCTGATAACAGTTAGGTCATTGTATTGGGAATACATTTTATTTAACTCATGGAAATCGTGGTAATGAGGGCTTTTTTTTGGTATAATGCAGTCATTGTTTACTCTTAAGGTGAAGGTGTTACTTTTAATTGTATTTTAAATGATAAAAAAAATATTATTTATAGTTTGCACCTTCTAAAAAAACCAGTCTGTCTGAACAGAAACAAAAAAAACGACACTTTGCTGTTTAGGGGTTTGCCAGCTCCAAAAACAGGTCAGTGCACCATGCAGCCATCTTCCATTGGTGTACAGGAGACAAATTGATGATGTGTTTACTACGGTTCTTGATTTTAGCTTGACTGTTATTTTCCTTCCAAGTCAGCTGATTAACCAACCTATGGGATTGTGGATTGGTCATGAACGAGGTCTATTGATGTGGAGATACAGCAGTGAATGGCGCATAGCCTGGACTCATCACAGCTCCCATTGAAATGTGTTGGTGGTTTCATTCACAGCAGCATGTATCGTAATGTAGGTTGGAACCCACCCAAGCAGGTTGGGCCTATCTGTCAGCTACCCTGTATTGTAGCTTGATTGATGTGTCTCTGTGTTTGAGTGCATTTGTGTTTAAACCGATACACTTCAATCATGAATGATTGATGAAGATCTTGTTTCATTTGCTGGCTAATTTTGACAGCTAAATAATTGAAGAAGCAAACCATTGTCATATCAAAACTTTAAAATGGTTAAGGAGTTGTCCATTTCAATGTTTAATGTGCTTGGTCATCTCCTCCTTCCTTTGTTTGGTCAATGCAGTGATGCGTTCTTTGGAAGACCTATTAGCTGTCAATACTATAGCAGGTCCCGGTTGATCAGATCAAGAGGTTTGACAGACGTTTTAACCTGCTCTGACCCACTTTGGCCACTAGAGGTACCCAGAGGGTTCTTGTTTAAATCCTAAAGTCAAATGAAGCTTGTAGTGCATCATAGGATTCCCACTGAACCTGTTGATTTACATCTTTAACCTGAAACAAGAACTGAAACAGGTGGTCAGTTGTGTCTGCCTTTCACGTACAGTGTCTGGACGTTCCAATCCTGTATATTTTTTCTGTGGGAGAAAAACAGTCCAGTAGAAAACAGCGTCTTTTAGTTTATTTTAGTATGTACAAACATTGACAAAGGAAATATAAATCGTTTGCCAGTGGACCCTCCGATGCCAATGTTTACCTAAGATGAGAGTGGTGTCCAAGGCCATTCACAGAGTACCGGGAACAACAAATTCAGAACAGTTCCATGGCTTAAACCGGTGATAGTGGTATAAGAATTGAGCAAAAAAAGGTCATACTTTCAGCTCTTACTAACTGACCAAACATGGGTGTATTAGCATTCCTAAAACATGATTAAGATGATTGTCACTGCAATAACTAATATGGTAATGCAGAAACCATAATTATGCAAACCATAATATGAAAATATTGAATTATTTCAACAATTCAATGTCCCTCTTTTAGATCAGCGGTTGTTTTATCCTGGGAGTGTCCATCTACCTGAAAGTTAGCAAAGATGGGAACAAGGTGAGTCAAAGAACACCGTGGAGACATTCAGATTCCATCTAGAAACGTCCATTTCAAAGTCCTATCCTTTTGAATGTTTGACCTTGTGGTGCGCTTGTTGCTTTGACAGACTGATGGTATTCTGTAGGATATCCTGCGGTCTTTATCTTTTTCCTTCCCCTCTGTTAACACCCCGTTTGTCACTGTCTTGTCAGATAACCGATTCGGCAGTGCCAGGTATTGACCTGATGATAGCCATTGGTGTGATCATCATGGTGCTTGGGTTCCTAGGGTGCTGTGGTGCTATCCAGGAGAACCGCTGTATGCTGCTACTGGTAAGAATAGACACGGATCATCATGTATTTTCAGTGTATTGAATTGGTTCAATGTAATGCGGCCCATGCTTTGTCATGACTGTTGTCGCCTTTACCAGTTCTTCATAGGCCTGCTCCTCATCTTCATCCTCCTCTTGGCAGCGGGCATTCTGGGAGCCGTTGGCGAGGGCAAGGTAGGCGTCTAAGTTGACCATCCACAGAAGAACTACGTCAGAAGGCTGGATGCTTAACACTTTCCTTTGGCTTGTTCTGTCTTATCCATTTAGCCACACCCCTTTAAACATTACAAGACAGTTGCGTTTGCGATTAGCCAATGTTGAGTTGTACAATTTTTTCTAATTTCTGTTGAAAAGGATTTGTGGCCGGTATTTTCAATATTCCCGTTCTGACCGTGTGCACCAGATGTCTGTCATCACCCTCTCTGATAAGGGGACACTTAGGCCCGGTTTTCCGTACAGGGATTAAGACAAGTCCTAGATTAAAAAACATTTTGAATGGAGAATCTCCATTGACCATGAGATTTAATCTAGCACTAGACTTAACCCCTGTACGGGAAACCGGGCCGTAGGGTTTACCCCTGATGAGGAAGGCTTATCTTATCAGGCTCTGTATAGAATTGTTTTCAACGCTCAGGAATTGGATTGCCATTGCTGTATGTAGAATCAGTGTTTGTTCGTGTGTGTGTGTGTGTGTGCGTGTGTCAGTCTAAGGTTTGGGTCAAGGATAGCCTGCAGAAGTTGATTCCTCTGTCACAGCAGACTGCTGAGGTTCAGACTGATCTACAGCAACTGGAGGTGGAGGTATGGACTGCCTTGCTCCTTCCCACTGTCTGTGTCTCCAGAACTCTCTCTCTTGCTCTCACTCTCTCTTTTTTTCCCTCTCTCTGGCTTCTCATGTTTCATTTTATTTTATAATTTTCTCTTGCCCTTTTCCACTCTTACTCAAACATTTTATCATAAGGCGCTTTCTGACCAAGAGTTTGCGATACTTTTAGTCCCTCCCAGGAACTACTTTTTGAGGAACTAAATAATCTAACTGATCCCTGCAGTACTATCTGCGTTTCGACCGCTTGATTATCGACCCAGATGATTAGGCAAATTAGTCCGCTGACGCTTCGCCAATAAAGCCATGCAAATCGACGTTGTTTTTAAATTCGATACTGCAACAGCAGTAAACCTGTGTATCATGACGTCTGCTTTGCTGAGTTTGAATATTATTGTATGACTATAGGCTAGAGAAAGCAAAGCCTTCCCTAATGTAATTACCTACATAAAAATAATGAGGATCTTTAACACCGTGATTGATTACATTTGCATTGTAAACATCAAAAACTGTATTGGCTAACATATCGTTTCATGTGTGGGATTGTCAAAACTCAATTGCAAACCACCCGCCACAGCCATACTTCTCTGCGTTATTGTTCGTGATTAGAATAGCTTTATATGAACATTATGTTGTCCTCCGTAGGCTACCATAGTTTGTCAATATTAACCATCCCAATCCTCAGCCTCACTCGCTGCTTATGGACTATACGTTATGTTTGATTGCCTTTTTTGATTGTGAATAAAAAACATAGGTGCTATATCCAGTATTATTATGTTGTGTTTTCCATGTTGACGATTCAGTTGCAATCACACTTTTAAAAATGGCGGTTGAAATATCCGTAGAAATTTACTGCTAGTACTCAACCAATAAGAAATGTTCAGCGCTTCAAGCCCCACCCTGAAGGTTCCTGTACTTTTAGTACCTTAGCAGTTAGTCCCCAGAACTTAATTTAAACCCTGGTCCCTGCCATCGGCACACAGAGAGTACCGGTTAAAGTCCTTGGTTCCTGGCGAAAGTTGCTGCGGTCGGAAAGGGCCTCTACAGACACACACACACACACAATTCTTCATGACCACACACTTCAAAATGGCCTTGTTGGAACACGCACATGGCCCAGCCACTGAACTTGTGTGTCTATATGTAGGCAAAGTGCTGTGGTCTTATCAATGGCCCTGATGACTGGGCTGGCGCAGTCCCCTCATCCTGCAACTGTACGGATACGACCCAGCAGTGTACCACAGTCAGCGGACGCAGAGTCTACTCCACGGTGATTCAAACTTAACCCCTTCACTGCAAAATCTATTCTAGCACCCCACAGTACATTACTTCTAGGTTCTATGTAAATGCTTTCAAATATTGATTTGTAGATCAACAGCGCCAAGACATTTTTACTATAAATCAAACCAACGGTGTTGTGTGTAACGCATGAAAATTTGCTAGAATTACTTTTAACTTAGGCCTTCAAGTTCTTCAAAATTGCTTTTCAAACACTCCCAAGTTGAGTGAAAACCACAACTTTCTTTTGGGCCCACACACTAGAACTGATGTGTTCTTTGTCTAATTCTGTCTTACAGCCTTGCATCAACTTTGTGGTGTCGTTCATGGAAAAGAATTTTGTGATAGTGTTGGGTATCGCTTTTGCCATTGCAG
This sequence comes from Galaxias olidus, assembly GCA_026901105.3. NCBI lineage: Eukaryota > Metazoa > Chordata > Actinopteri > Galaxiiformes > Galaxiidae > Galaxias > Galaxias olidus. Next base: position 15,248 of record JAPMUY010010908.1, on the reverse strand, counting down.
TCCTTATGGTGAGTTCCCAACCCTCTTGCACGTGGACGTGTGGACGTGTGCCTGCTTTTGTGCATGCATGCTTATATACTTTATGCATCATACCCATATTATATAGCTGATGTCTTTAACTTTTTGTTCCAGATCTTTGGGATGGCATTCGCAATGACTCTCTACTGTCAGATAGGGAAGAAAGACGGACCTACCACTGCTTAAGAAGCCAGACATACACACTCACACATACCGTATCAACCTCCATGAATTGGACACACTTATTTTCTGTAGTCTGTGTTACTTTTTTTTTAAGTGGATTTAATTTTTATTTGTTCTTTTGCATCCACAATTTGGGTCACACTTGGCGTCTGAAACTTAAAAGCGGCAAGGATTTTACTCGTTAGCTTGTTAATGTAGTCGTCATGTGGCGTAAACACATTGTATCAATTGTACTGAAGGTTACCGGCTTTGTCACTGATGATTTGTTTTGACAGTACTACCTGTTTCCATTGAACATGAAGACAAAACATTTTTATTTACAATCTGTCTATTTAATTACACTCGTTCTTTTTTCACCCATGGTCTGCTTTGATTGTAATTTCACCAACCTAGTTAAATTGAATAACCATATTATTGCCGTTAAGAACTGCTGCCTTTTGCTGTAATACTTGGGTTGATGAAGGATCTGCTTTCTGTTTTGCACTGTAATTGTGACATCGGTAAACAACAAAATAAACCCATAGTGTATGTTGAAAGTTATTCGACTCACCCCCCCCCCCCCCCCCCCCCCTTTCTCTTTCACTCCATCCTTGAACAATCTCGCATTATTCGCTTGAGCTTTTTCTTCTTCTCAGCTTTCTGATGCCCTCTTTATCACAACCGGAACAGCCACCAAGCAGCCCTACAGGGTGCGGTTAGTGCCGTTTCCTGTCCAAACAACATCCTGCCTCCGCGTTCACTTACTCCAGGAAGGCTGCTGCCAAGTGCAGGCGATGGAGCACACTCAAGAAAACAGAAAAAGGAAGAGAACTTTGCGGGAAGTTCTTCTGGTTATTTGGGAAATGAAACCAATAACTCGCCTGCTGGCAAATGTCGATCAAAATTAAATGTTCATGTGTTTGGCTCCTGTTTCAATGAAAGGCATCTCTCTGATAGGGGCTTAAGTTAGCAGTTAGAAGCCTGGACTGGTGGTGTTTTGACAGGACTGTTCACAGCAATCCCTGCATGAGGACGGAGTCCCTCTGCTCGGCTAGGAGAACAGAGCCTGCTATCGAAGGCGAGTGGCTTCGACTGCCATTCCTGGGTCATGTGGTCAGGGCTATTTCAGGATGGCTCGTCACCGTCGGTGATGACGGAGGAGCTCCCACGGCCCGCTGAGGGAACACAACAACACACTCCACCGCTCCAACAGGCTCTCCGCTCTGGCTTCCTCTCTCCTCATCTGACCATCTGTCAATCCTTGTCCCATCGTTTCTTCTGATAGAACCCTTTACCTCTCCCACTCTCAGTCCCCTGACTTTCCTTACTTCCATTTCTCTGGGCTGTCCCCTGAGGTCGTTTCCCCCTGGTAAACAGCATTCCTCCTCCTAACACACACACACACACACTTCTTCATCTCTCTCTCCCCTCTCTCCATTCTCCCTCGCTATCCTCCCTCTCTCCCCCTCCTCTTTTTAGCAGTCCCCCCCCCCCCCCCCCCCCCCCATCTCCCCAAACATACCCACCCCGGAGGCAGCAAAGCCGCCAGTCTTCCTAACTTGGTCATTTTCCACTGTTGTAACAACAACATTCAGGAGGATGGTCTTTTAAACAACGTTCATCAGCCCTGTCCGCTGTACTGTGCCTTGCAGAGCCTGCTCCCACTCTCTCAAACACACACACACACACACACACTCTGACACACACTGGGAGTCCATGGGAGAGGCTGGCTGACAGATCGTTTAGACTAGGAGTCTATGGGACAGACTAGCTAATAGGTCATTTAAGCTGTGGTTCTATGGGACAGCTGCAGTTGTATGGACGAAGGGAACCGCGTGTCACAGCCATGGCAAACTGTCGGACATACATGAGAGGCCTCTGCATCTCCTTCAATGTGCTGCTACTGGTAGGTTAACCCTAACCCTACTCTCCTCACCCTCTCAAGGGCTCCTCTACCCCCTTATTTACAGACACACACACACACTCTCTTATCTCTGCTGTGACCTACTCCATCTCCTCCCTGTTCTACAGTGTTTACTCTTTTTTTCTGTCTGTCGCACCCCACCCCCCACCGGCTTATCCTAGTGCATTCTATAGTATTCTTGGACTACCATATCTCAATGTTCTCTGTGATGTTTATCTTCTATCTGTATAGCTCTCAATGTCCTACCTACAGGGTCTGTTCTACGGATGTGTTGTGAGGGTCTGCTGTTATTCTGTGTCTCTATAAGCTGCTCCGTTTAAAGCTGCTCACTGTAACCATGGAAGGGTGGCACACACTAAACACTGGCTCTGGTCATATGCACAGAGAGGCGCTTTGTTGAAGGAGCACACGAGTTTACCAACAGTACTAAAGCCTTACCGTCTGGCTTGTCCTCAAGTTTTACAACTGCTATTTTTCATTGGCCGATGTATTTAAATTATGGTGATGTCAAAATATGATTTGAATTTCTATATTATACATGAGCTATTTATGTTTTGAAGCTAATTCAAACAATTTTAAATTGATTTGAAAGATTATTCTGCAAATGTTCCTACCTCTAGATGGGCTAGAATTGTATGACTTCTTTTGACCTTGACATCCACAGACCTGTTTGTACATCTGGTTACTTTCCCCTCCAGATGTTTGGTGTGTTGATGATTGTCGTTGGCTTTACCTCCAGTATCAAACATCCAACAGAGGTAAGAGTAAAACAAATAAGTGTGTTATCGGCTAGAAAGAAAAAAACATCATGTACATTTTGTTGGCAATGTCAACATCGAAATTATTGTAATATATGGGAGATTTGTGACAACAAACATTACGAGCAACAAGCTACTATTGGTCACATAAGATATTCTATGAGGGCTCCTGAGGCCTATTCCACAAGGCAGGATTTTGGTTAGCAAGTTAACTTCCGGTATAAGCCTGGGGGTAAATTGCCCTGGTAACCTGTGCTGCACACCAAACCTGCTCCGGACTCATGTTTTGAGATAACAGTTCACAACGTATGAATCCACTGCCTACTGAACAATCAATTCTCTTACAATATTGAAGCACTCCTAGAACATCCCGTAGACTTCGATTCAAAGTTCGGTTTCATTCATCAGCAGTTCAATGATGAAACGTAAACCCGCCAACTGCTTAATTGTGCAAAATATGAATAAAGAATAAAATAAGATAAAATACAACATGTACAATTGCAATTCAATTATAGAAGAAAGTAGTGCAAATTCCATATGTGCAATGTTGCGTTGTATGAGTAAAAAACTATTTAATAGGCTAAATACAACACTGTTAAAAACGTCTTTTTTTTTATAGCCTACACACTTCAAGAATAGTGACAGGCTTAACACTTCCAAAGTTGCAGCTGAAAGTATAAGGCGAAAATTGCCTTTCACGCCAAAAGAACACATAGGCTAAGGTATTCTGGGTAGTTTTTCTGTAGGACGTGATTTTGGCAATCTCTACAGTTTTCTTGTTGTAGCCTAATTATTTTCCCTATCTGTCGCAAAAAATATGTGCTCCAGGATGCTTGTGGAGTTGCGGTCACTATATGTCGCTAGCACGATCAACGACTATACTCCAAGTATGGGCATTTCTTCCTGGTTTAGTGATGCAATTCCGTGACAGTTTCGCGGGAGATTGTACCTGGTGGCAGACAAAATTAGTATTAAATATTGAGACCTCAATAGGACTGATGTGAACAATGTTTTTTTTCATTTTCCCATAGACATTATAAGGTCCAATTAGAAATAAAATATTAATAATACGTAATAAAATGTAAAATAGTGCAAGCAAATCAAGTCAAATCAAAGTGGAATCTTTAGGTGCCTTACCTCTTCAATTCCATGTTTCTTGGTGGCCTACCAAAAGCAATGCCAGTAAGCTGTAGATTCAATAACGACATGTTTATCTGGAAGTCGTATACTCTATCTGCCTTAATTTGCTTGATAGTTTGATGAGTGCTGAAGTAATGTGTTTTCAAATACCCCCTATAATATCTTTTTGATGTGATTTTGTGTATAGCAAGTTGTCTTTCGTGCTACTATGATTGTGCCGTACCGTGCCACTGTGATTGTGTGTACTGTATGTAGTTGGAGTACTGGACCAACACCCATGGGGTCTATCTGCTAAAGATCTTTGGGCCAATCACAGTGTTCCTCTCCGTACTGGGGGCATATGCTGCTGTCACTGACAGAAAACCAGTTCTGATACTGGTGAGAAACAATCGCACACACGTTCAACTTACATTCACACGGCTATCTTGTGCATGTCTTTCTGATGTTATTCTGTGTTTTTTTATACCAAAGTGTGTCGAAATCCATGAATGATTGTTGTTCTGCCTTTCAGTATGCTGTCCTAATGAGCATTAAGTTCATTGCTCTCATCACCATTGCGGCCCCACTCATTGGGGTGCAATCTCAGGTACAGTATGCTACAACAAACACCATCCTAAACAGATTTTCATTCATGGCATTGCATTAGGCAATGCACTTGCACCGTATTTAAATAGGATGTTCTTTTTCTTTTTGTACTTACTCTGAATCTGGAATTTGAATGTGTATTTTGTTGCACACTAATGTGAGTAGGAAGCACAACTAAGAAGGAAAAAGATGTACGATTTGAAGCGGATAGCTCTGCTTCTCTACACTGTTCCACAGTGCTTTACTCTGCAATGTTCTCCCATACTCCCATACAACTCTACACCATTCCACTGCTGTACATGTTGTTTGCTGTTGTTGTGTGGTTTCAGCTGGACCTGGCACTGAAGGAATTGTTCAAGAGCGCCGTTCCTCTTCACACTGCCGAGCTTCCGTTCCAGATCGAATTAAAAAAACTCCAGACGACGGTAATTATGGCTCGCTAGTTATAAACTGGTCAGTCGGAGGCCGGGTAATAATCGTGACTTATGTATGCCGTTGCTGTGGCAATCACAGGAAGTGAAAAGGCATAAACGGTATTTTCCAGGTTGTACTGTCAGTACAAAATATTGCTGGGAATGGAAGTAACGGTTGAACTCTTTAAAGCTTGTGGTTTTGGTGTCTACAGCATATAAATACACACAAATACACAGAAAAGAAAGTGAAGGTGTTAAAGATTTGTTATGGAGGTACAGACGGGTTTATAAGACAGGACTCAGCCTTACCGTCCATGGCAGATAGCATCTGATCACTAAAGTAGGGTTGTGGGGTCCGTCGAAAGAGCAACCTTTTTAATAAAGGGATATGGTTGGGCAGGCGTTTCAACACGAGAGCATCTGAAACCATCCACTCTGGTCGTAGATACAATAAGGTTAATGGGGAATCTTAATTGTTTATGTGTGTGTGTGTGTGTGTGTGTGTGTGTGTGTGTGTGTGTGTGTTTCTGAGCCGTCACTCTACCTCTCGGACACATGGGCCTTCATTTAGAGTGGCGCCACGCAGTTCACAGCCAGAAGCAAAGAATTAAGAATGATTACATAGTAATAGACAGAGAGCGATTGATTTTTCCATGAGGGCAGAAGGAGAGAGCTCTCACTGTGGCTGGTACTCTGGAGACATCAGTGCAAGTGGCTCTTCCTTGAATAAAGGCCTCCTGCTTGTAAGCCAGTCTAACAGGTCCTTCTCTGATTTTGCTTTCATCCTCTCTTCATCTCTTTTTTGTCTCTCTTTCTCTCTCTTTCTCTATTTCTCTCTTTCTCTACACAGGATGCCTGTTGTGGTCTACAGAACTACACTGACTGGGGTGAACAGGTGCCTGCTTCCTGCCTGTGTGGGGCTGTACGTGCCCCTGCCCTGACCCCTGCATACTCACACAACGCCACCTTCGAAGGGCCATGTGTAGCCTTTCAGGTAGAGGTCAGAGCTCACCCTCTTTTGGCATCATAAGATCCACGCAAGATCTGTGCTCCCATTCCAAAGACATTGTTTTGATAGGTATCGACTCTGCTTGGCGTGCAGTAATAGCTTTGTTCTCAGTCACTATGAGCCCTGGGATTGTGCCTCCTCCTGGCTACATCTTGTAGCATCCTTCATGTAATGATTATGTTGTAAAGGGCTATTCGTGAGGTGAACAGATTTACAGTTTGTGGAATTGAATGGACCAAAAAAAATGAAAGAATAACTAACCACAACGTTGCCTCATGTTTGTCGCCCTCCACCCTCCCTGTAGCCAAAGCTCTGGCACAATGAAAGCGGCACACCTCTTCTTGTTGCAGCGTCCCTGGTGTGGGCCTACAGAAAGGTATTGTACTGCTGCTTTTAGAGGGTTTCCTGGTCTATACAGCACAGTAGAACCAGAGTAGGGTTAAAACTGATATTATTATTACTATTTATTTATTTTATTTATACAGGGTTAACCGACTGAGACCAGGTCTCTTTTCCAGCAGTGCCCTGTTAAAAGGCAGAATATATAAATTGCAACAAAAAAATAACCAATAAAAATGTTTACAGTACAATATTTACAATACAGTACTGTCACAAGCCGGCTCTGGCTTGGACAAAGATTAGGGACAGACACCTCAAAAGTAGCGGTAAAGATATTTTATTGGCCACACAACAAAGATGTCCTCCCTAAACCAAAACAGAGTACTTTAATGAGCATGATGCCATGGGAAAAACCAGGACTGCCTGGAGGCACTGGTAGTACTTCATAGGCCTCCCTCCAGGTGGAACCTATGAGTCTTGATGAGTACTTCCCATAACACCGCCCACAGACTCCTGTCTTCAAAGGAAAACAGAATACAGGCAGAGCCGTCACCCCCCCCTCCCCCCCCCCCCATAAATGGAGAGACAAGGTCTCAAACATAACACATACATAGGTCCCATACGGACAACATGTACACGTTATCACTATAATAGGCGAGATGACGTTGACCTCCAAGGGCCATCTGAAACACCCCCCACATTAACACCCATAGAACACAACCAGAGGGAGAGAATCTGACCCAAAAGGTAGAGGGTTCAAGGTAGGGGCGCACGAGACAAAGGGTCAGCCACCACATTCTCCTTTCCCTTAATATGTCTGACGTCTAAGTGATAACCCTGCAAAAACAGACACCACCGCATCAGACGTTGGTTTGGGTTATGCAATGAATGCAGAAATGTAAGGGGGTTGTGGTCAGTGTAAACCTCGAGGGGGACAAACCCCATTCCTACATACACTTCAAAATGTTGTGAAGCCCAAATTAAAGCTAGGGCTTCCTTCTCTACAACAGAATAGTTTAACTGGCAGTTGCTAAATTTCCTGGAGAAATAACTGATGGGCTGGGCCACTCCCTGCGCATCAGCTTGTAGCAACACTGCTTCCGCCCCAACATGACTAGCATCAACTTGCAATACAAAATCTTGATCAAACCGTGGAGCAGCTAGGACAGGGTCTGAAGTAAGGAGACACTTAACCAACTCAAAAGTCTGTTGACAACACGGAAGCCAAAAAAATGGAACCCTAGCTCAGAGTAGGTCGGTCGGGGGAGCTACTACTGTAGAGAAGTTAGGGTGGAACCCCCTGTAGTGTCCCACCAATCCCAAAAATCTGTGTTGGTTTAGGGAGGACATCTTTGTTATATGTGGCCAATAAAATATCTTTACCGTTACTTTTGAGGTGTCTGTCCCCAATCTTTGTCCAAGCCAGCAATTAAGGGAGCAAACGTTATATGCCTTATAATCTAACCTTTTGGCCCTTGAGACAAGCATATATTTAGTTTTTGACTCATTGGACAAATCTTAGATTTCTAAGGGAAATCTGTATACAATTAAATGCCCTTGGCAGGTTTGACATTGCCTGTTCATGGATGGAGCACAATAAAGAATAGGCTACATACACCTGGCCAACTCGACACATGGCTTGGCTGACAGCAAGCTTGAAGACATTTGACTTATACATGTGGTCTTGGGTTTAAGCTCACTTACACGAGCATGGGCGTTGTAATTGTCTTACGTGTCCCTTAGGTGGTTAAAGGAAGTACGGTGGAAAGTACTCTTCTGTTGACATTCATTTCCGAAGCCAGAGCCATTGTTTTTCTTTCTTCCCTTATGCTGCAATGATCACGTCTAAAGTAATGCAGCAACAAAGGCTAAAGGAACCAATGCAATTACTGAGTGTATATATGTATCAATTCTGATATTTCTATGTTCACAAACTCCAAACAAAGGTCATATAAATGGATTGATTGACATAGTAAACATAATCATTAATGATGGTCATATGTTTTAGCCTTGCGGGCCAATACTTCAGAGTTACCTTGACTTCCTCATCAAAGTTGTGATTGGATTGGTGTCTGCCTTCGCCACAGTCATGGTAATGTTTACTCACTCTCTCTTTCTCTAATGCTCACAAGCACACATACAGCACCTTATTAGTCTTGGCATATTTACGCACTGTAAACATACAATGGTTACCTATATACAGTAGATGTAATTTCTCTTACATCACACACATCAATCTAAGAATCCTTGAGGCACACACACACAGACATGCTCACCATAAAGCTTGACCCTGAACGGTAAAGACAAATAAATAGTTTTTTTCTCATTGTTTTCTAGGTAAGTCGAAAAGGAAGCTGATATTTTCTTCTGGGCCCATAACTAACCCACGACCCCTGTGTTGTTGGCTGTGTGTTGCAGCTGGCGGCCCTGCTGCTGTCCCTGGTGCTGGGGACAGAGAACTACTGGAGGTCACCTCCTCCTGATTCTACCCCACTGGATGACACCTTCAGCAGGGTCAAGTACCAGCTCAGCCCCCTGGACTCCGACCCCTGACCCCTCACCCTTCAGCAGGGTTCAGGAGTTAAATAAAACACCAACCCGCCCCTCCAGCAATTTCTCCTCCGCTTATTAAAATTTGACAGATATATCCTGCTACAACATCTTTAGTGTATACTGTAATAATACTATACGTATTACCCTGTTAACATGATCAGCCCATATGTTTGAATATTTAAGTCTTTTCAAGAGTGTGAAAGGAGTTTAACTAAATGTTTATCGGGATATGCCTTGGCCTTTATTTCACAGTCACAGCAATGCAAGGGGCCCCCACAAGCCACTATGTATGTCAATGTCTATTTCCTTAAACAGTTGAGGGTGTCTTAGCCCTTCTGGGTTTCACAACTCACAGACACATCCCTTTGCAGCCCTGGGTCCAGAATTGTTGCACTTTGTGTTTTTTATGCAGTTTTATGTGGTGTGAATAAATCTGACTGAAACTGAACCGGAACTCAGGCTAAAGTGCGTTCCATTGCATGTGTTCTCTGGCACTTGGCTACAGTGTGTGTGTGTGTGTGTGTGTGTGTGTGTGTGTGTGTGTGTGTGTGTGTGTGTGTGTGTGTGTGTGTGTGTGTGTGTGTGTGTGTGTGTGTGAGAGAGAGAGAGAGAGAGAGAGAGAGAGTGTGTGTGTGTGCGCACACGCGCGCAAGTGCAATTCTGGGTTTCTAGGTATTACAGTGTGTGTGTGTGTGTGTGTGTGTGTGTGTGTGCTTGTGTGCTTGTGTGTTACTAACTGCCACTCCCCCATAAAGCAATCATCCTTTACATGCTCCCTTACCTCACATTTCAAACGGAGCTACTCTGTAGCACAAAAAGAGAGAAGGAGAGCAAGAAAGATAAAGAGAAAGAGAGATAGTTTGAGAGAGAAAAATGAGCCAAACAGAAAGAAAAAGAGGGAGCAACGACACAAGAAGTTTAGATGACAGAGAATGGCGGATGTCTCAGGTTACCAAGGCTTTGCCCCCTGTCCCAATCTTACAGCTCATCCATCCCTCTACACACCTACCAGATGCATGGGAGGGATCATGCTCTATTTTATATTATGTTTTTACTTTATACTATTTACACTGAGAATAGCAGTCCTATGGCCTAAAATAACCAAATACACTTAGACAAACAGAAAGTCTTACTGTTTACATAATGCTTAGGTTTCAGACTTACAAATTCTACATCTTGTTATTTCCCTCCCACCAGAAGACCCGTAATAGTGTTTACAAGAAATAGAGGTTGAGGCAAGACCGTGGTGGGCGCAGAGAGACAGGAAAGTGGGGGAGAGAGGCAGAGAGCGAGGCTCTCATGGGGAGTTGTGGGGGTGAACAGTGATAAAGACATTCCAATCTCTACAAAACATAGTTCCTCTCCATACCAGACCCATTGCTGCACTGTTGTCTTACTGGCTAGCTGCCTATCAAATCAACTACGTGATTAACCAATTTTTTCAAGTCAGGATGGGAAAAGCCAATGGTTGTCTAAAATGTCTATTCATTTCTTTCAACATATTTTTTGGGGTGAGAAAAACCTTTTGCTATTGTCCCAAACCTTTACCCTGACCCTAACTGTTTACTTTATGTGATTTAATATATTTATTTACTATAAAGTCAATTTGAATCTAAACTGATAATTATTATGTCCACTCTGTGAGACAGTCATGTGTGTTAGTCTGCTTCTGGTATCATTGTTGGAGTGCATTGTGTTTTTCTCAGTATTGTCTACAGTAAACGTATGTTCTTTATGTACATGTACATAGTGTACAAACTGTAAACGGTACTTTTTTGTAATTGCTTTATACATGCAGTCATGTTAATAATAACAAATTAATTTAGTTTTCTGTTTTCTGTGTTAGTATGCTTCTGGTATCATTGTTGGAGTGCATTGTGTTTTTCTCAGTATTGTCTACAGTAAATGTATGTTCTTTATGTACATGTACATAGTGTACAAACTGTAAACTGTACTTTTTTGTAATTGCTTTATACATGCAGTTGTGTTAATAATAACAAATTAATTTAGTTTTCTGTTTTCTGTAGATCTTAGGGGTTATGCTTCTCATAGGTGCTATCAAGGCCAATCCCATCAGACAGGCAGGGGTAAGAACACATGAATGAACACTTACACTACATTTATGTTGACCTGAAAGGAATATCAAATTTGTTTCTTTGGGATCTTTGTGTGTGTGTGGGATGTTTGCTAATTTGTGGCTCGTTTGAGTGTGTGCCGCTTAAAAGGAGGAGAACGAGCGGGAAAGTTTGGGGTTGTTTTTTTGTGGTTTCTCATGTCGGTGCCTGCAGCGCTAAAGCTTTACGGAAAACCAAATCAAATTCTGTTAGAGATGACAAGTCCTTATCAAGCACCAATAAGAGGATGCATTCCCATTGAGGTGCTGATTTGACTGTTCATTCTTATTCAGATTTAGATTGTAGCTTTTAAACTAGTCTATCTTTTGGTTTTAATGTTGTGGTACTTTAGTTATTTTTACTTACTTAGACTCCCCTTTTGCTCTACTTACCAATTAGGAATATTTAATTTCTGCTTTTATTCTTCTTTTTGTGTTGCTATCTTTGTTGTGGATGCACCTCTATTGTTAACACAGATGTATTGATTTTATGCCAGCTCTAATCTTTGGATGAATGTGACTGCTGAGCGGCTGTACTAAATGGGATGTTCTCCCACAGATCGATGCAGCCTCACAGGGTGTGGCAGGGCTGTGGGTGTGTGCCTTGGCCACTCTCCTGCTGGCCATCCTGGGCATTGTAGGGGCTTGCACTGAGAAATCGATCCTCCTCAAAGTGGTACAAAAACAACTCCATCTTGTGTTTATTGCATGGAAGAATTACATCATGTCAAATAATTGCACAGCATTTAAACGTTTTTATTCACAACAATCGATGTGAGTTTGGTTCATCTGGCGTTTTACACTGGCAAATGAACATGGAGTGCATAATTCTGCCTGTATGATTTGACTCAGTAAATAAATACAATCCCACAGTCAAAAGACATCACCCTTCACAAGAATGTGAAATCTGTCATCTAATGGATGCTTTTAGAATGCTCAAAGTGGCCTCACTGTCATAAGGCATAGAGCCTCTTTGCCCATAAATGCATAATCGATGCCTGACTTGAAATGATGTGTTTGTGTTCTAGTTCTGCGGCTTGTTGCTAATTGAGGTGGTGGTGCTAGTCGTTATAGGGATCATCGTTGCCAGCGCAAAGTCAGAGGTGAGTTGTTGCAATATAGCTTATATAACCCTAGCTTTAAATGTGTGGGTGCAGGAAGGCCCATTGTACAAATGCCACATGCCTTAAGTGTACATTTCAATACACTTTGAATGGACACTTCCACCCAGCATGATTGGAATTATCCATGAAGCCTGTAGTGTGTGTTTATAAAGCATGGCTCATACGTTGTGTACTTGTGTACATAATCCAGATGAACCTTTGTTTTTGTTTGTGTAGGTGAAGACCTTTATCAGCACTGCCTCAGCTGAGTTGATGAAAAACAAAGAACTGAAAGGATTTGTCAGTGACCTGCAAGCAAAGGTACACCTTTCTAATCTTCATTGAGCATCTTGCCACAAATATTTTAATAAAAATGTATAAATATGTTTTTTAAGGACTAGGTTCCGTTCAATAAGTGTACATTTGGTTGTAACATACATAACTAAAACAACAGAAGATTCCTAATTCCTAATATCCTAGCGGCCAATTTTCTTCTGTATATATGATATGGATAATGATAGCTGTGGGCTGTAGCCTTATCTATCGTCTGTCATGAGCACACGGCTGGTTATAAGTATCCTATTTCACATTCCAATTTGGACTCTGCCTCATTCCTGCTGGTGCATACAATAATAATATAAAAAATAAATAACAATGATAATAACAATACAAGCAGTTGAAATCTATTATATATATATACATATACATATATATATATATATATATATATATATATATATATATATATATATATATATAGATATAGATATATAGAGAGAGATACAGTATATATATAGTATATATGAATATACACACATACAATTGGCTAATTCTGTTACTTATTTTAAATTATTAACTATTATTTAATTATCTATTATTTAACTAATCTGAGTTTGTAAAAATAACAGTTAATATCTTAAAATAAGTAACAGAATTAGCCAATTGCATGCCATCAGGAAGATCAAATCTGTGACCCTGAATAGCAAAAGCTCGTCCCGTTCAGTTTTCCCTTTATACTTTGGAATAGTCAGTATAGCCTTATCTATGTACCAAAATCTACATTCTTGCTTGTAAGGAATTTACGTAATTTATGTATTTTATGTAGTCTTGCGCTAAACCATTTAAGTCCTGAAACATAATCAATGCAACCATAAAGTTAACTCTAATTCTACAGGGAGTCAATGCAGAGATTTCAAGATTGGTTTAATGTGTTCCCTTCTTTTTGTTCTGGTTAGAAGTCCAGTGGTTGCATTTGGCACTAGTTGCAAAAGAAAAAATATTTGAGCATAAACATCCAATGGAATGGTTTATTTCTGTGGTTCACTATCATGCTTTTGTCCAAGGGGATTGCAGGGTCTTGGAGAGTTTTGCTGGGGGCACTTGGAGACCGGCCAACAATGATCCTTTTGATTCAGATCCCACTCTGCAACATTCCATATTAGGAGCCTGCCATTTGGAAACTCTGCAGATACCTTTTACAAGCTTTAGGCTTTCTATAAAACAAGTGAACAACCAGACTGAAGGTCGTTGTTTTCAAAAGAGAGGAGGAGTCGAGAGCACCAGTAATATGATCCGATCCCCTTGCCGAGTCTCATGGCAGCAACCTTTAATGGCTTCTTGAGGTTTCACTGCAGCAGAGCTGGGAGAGAAATTACATAAATTAAGGATTATGCAATGCTTCCTGTGTGTACAGACCCGCAGTAAAAAAAAAAAACAATTGCTCCATCCTACATTAGATGTCACCAGTGCCTTACAAACTACACAAATTGTTTCCAGACATATTTCCAAGCCAAAGCACTAAACCCAACACTACTGTCATTGGTTGATAACTCGGGCCCAATGGAAACATTGTTTAAAATGACTCTCAAACAATGTAAATGTTTAATAAGGCTTACATATACCCCTCCTCTGTAAGAACCAGACAGAGAGAAAGTCAAGAGTCATAAGCTGTTCCACCATTGCAACTCACCATGTTGCTCTGTTTCATTCGATGTAGAACCAGTGCTGTGGCCTGACAAGCTACAAGGACTGGGCTGGCACCATCCCTTATAGCTGCAGCTGTCAAAGTGCCGTCGCTTCAGATTGCATGCAGGTTGAAGTGAGTACCTGTCGGTCTGACTGTCTGTCTGTCGGATATGCACAAAAACATATTTGTTCATCAAAACGTCAAATTTCTCTGACATTTATGTCAAATGTCTCTGCAATTTATACACTGCTGAAAACATTCTTATAATCTCTGTTGTTCTTTCCACCACAGGACAAACAAATCTACAAGCAGGTATGGATCTAAATGAATGTTACTACTCAGAGCGTGAGTGATGTTAATGTGATTTTAATCAGGTGTGGGTTTCCCTCATTCCAGGCCTGTCTTAGTTTTTTCATCTATTACATTGACCTGGTTTTCAACATTTCCCTTGGACTGGTCTTTGGCTTCGCAGCTTTTGAAGTGAGTGCTTTTCTGATACAATGATAACATTTGCATTTAAGTTGTTGTTATCCAGAGCATTTATAAGATCCTACATTGTAAGCATTGGTGACCCTGACAGGGATCAAAAGCACCTGTGCAGGCAAAGATATTCTCCACACATCAAGTCACATGATTGAAGTTTTTTCTCTGATGTTTTGATATGGAAATTATAACCATGTACACACACCTGTACAATAAAACATTTATATCTCTTTTTTTGTCAATCTTTCCCCCTCCATATATCTCCCTTTCTCTCTCAACCTCTCTCTCTCTCTTCAGCTGTATGGGTTGCTGGTAGGTCTGGGAATTTTACGTCAGCTCATGCGCCACGAGAGTGGTGCTGCCATGTAAAGGAGGCATTCTATCCACACTCTGATCTTCAGCTCCTCTCTCATCCCCGCTTGTAGAGCACACCTGCACATCTCCATCACAGCAAAATGTCAATTCTTCCACACATTCAGGCATGTGAATATAACCCAAAACGACATCGGATAGGTCATCATAGATAGCTACCTTTCAACCAGAAACATGGCCAAATACAACAGCAAAATGCTCTTAGACAGTATAGACAGCATGATTCATCCCCATGCAATCTGAAACGTTGCAAGGTGGATCGCAATATGCCCAGAGCATAGAGGCTCCATGCCCCTTTAAAAGCTGTGTT
>JAPMUY010010907.1:40000-130034 GCA_026901105.3 Galaxias olidus | reverse complement strand
TTTTAGCTATTAAGACCCTAAATCCCATGGCTAGTCAGGCAAACTATTAGTTTGTTGATCAACAATTGATGTCATGATTTAGAAAAAAAGAGAAATTGTGGTTGATTAGTGTCCAATCACAGGTTGCTCCTGCTGAGCATGCTAATGAGTTGATCCCCACTCTCACACAGGCAAATTCCACTGTGCTAGTTGCCTTTAGAAAAAAAAATCGGAAACCTGCGTTTGTTGGGTAAGGTCGAGTAGTTAAGCGGTTAGCGTATCACAAAGTAAAACTAAAACTCTGATTAGCCACGTAAAATATCACCACAACGCACAGGAGGCGATGACGGCATTACAGCTGTATAATTATGTAATGATGTGCTTCTACCCAGATTAGTTTTGGTTAGGCAGGAAGTAATTAGTCTTAACAATTAACTCTTTATACATGCGTAACAAACACTTCTACTAGTAGGCTACAGCAACAGTGGCAGAGCTCTACTACCTGAGGCAGAATGTTCCCAAACATTATATTAGTTTCAAACTATCATCACCATACACAGATTTTGTTAGGCAGGGCAAAGGCGGTTAGTCTTAACAATAAACTATTTATACATGCGTAACAAACACTTCTACTAGTAGGCTACAGCAACAGTGGCAGAGCTCTACACTGTCCACCTGAGGCAAACATTACCCACAAAATAATATGAATGTTCCCTAAACATTATGGTTGTCTCAATCAAACTATCATCACCATACACAGATTTTATTTTAAAATGTTAGGCTACTGAATTCCATCCCTTACTAATACAACTAACTTTAGCTAGTCAGCTAATGTTAAACATGGATGCTAGCAAAAATCAGAGAGCCGTGTTAATTTACGTAACAAATAAGAGAGATGGCTAGTTATGTTCACATGTCATTACTTTGTGTTTTTGCAAGTGCAGCTACCAGTGTTTTCCTTCACCAACTCAACTAAGAAGAACAGAAACAGCAGACATTGTTGTGCCATGTAAAGTGTCTATTTGAGTTTGAAGCACATTTGTGGAATAGCTATATTTTTTATTTATTTTATTATGAAAAAATATAAATGCTTTATTTATTACATTATTTTGGTTTTCAGAAATCAAATGTCTTTGAGGATATCGTGATAATATTAACGCAAAATATCGGGGTATTCATTTTAGTCAATATCGTGCAGCCCTATGTTAAGGTTTTTAGCCGCAATGGAGAAGGGTGGTTCTCCGCCGGTAACCTTTCCGAATTCGTTGATGGCAAGGAAGATCACTCAGACACAAAATGGGATATAAAAACAATGATTACTTTATCATGTTAATTACCAATAATTAACCAACATTTGTCTAATGCTATGATATATTAGTAAACACACAGAAGCTGAATAATTACCTTATTTTGCAGATATGAAACCCTAATGGTAAATATCTGGGAATGTATCAGAGCGGCCGCTGGTGAATAGATTCTAAAGTTCTTACTCTCTCTCCCTCTCTTGTACTCTATTCGCCCCCCCAGCTGCATTTCGTGTGACGTATGGTATGTCTCACTCCCCTGTAGGACCTGCTCTTCAGTTACAATGGCTTGAGTGTTCTCTTCTAGATAACAACCAATCATGTTCTCCTATGTGACAATTAGTACAGGACTCAAGGCTATTCAAACAGCACCTAGCACCTTATTGTTGCAACCTCATCACTAGCTGTCACATTCTTGCTAACTTAAGGATATTTATTTCCACAATTCCCCCTTTTGATCTCATAAACATGAGATCACCACTTAGCCTCATATTCGCTGGAATCGAGGTCCTGTTGGTTCAACAGGGGCATCTGGTACACTGGGGGCGAGGGAGGTTTCTCTAACGTAGCAGTAATAAGGCACGCTATTAAATACTCTGATAAAAGGTATACAAATACAAACACACGTAACTAGAATGGCTATGAATACGCCAATAGAAATAAGCATAGATAATATGAGACCCTTCCACCGACCAAATATCACGCCCATCCCACCTGAGGAGGGACTGTCAATACCTGAATGTTTATTGGCTCGTTTTACACAATTGACCTCAACCCCCTCTACTGGCCTAGGCACAGATCAATGGTCGGAGGAGGAGCCTGTGCACAAGAAATAAGATAGAAATTTATGCATAAGAAAACACACTATAATATTGTGCATAAGCAAACACACTATTTATGACAGTTTCTCTTTTTTTTTTTTATATCATGATGTATGAATGTGTGTCTGTGTGTGGGTGTATGTGTGCGTGAGGTGTGTTAGTGTTTTGGAGAACGTCCTTGGGCTGCTTCCTGTCCTGTGGAGTGAGATGGGAACCTCCCATCTCACGGATTGAAACCTTCTGGCAGCCTCCTTTCCTGCAGGGGGTAGGGGAATGTGTGTGTGGTATGTGTGGTGCGGTGTATCTTCACTCTCTGGGGTAGACTGCCCTTTGAGCGGAGCGGTGGACCGGGGGATTATTCTGCCCCTTTTTCAGGTCTGACCGTGTTTCCTCAAGGGTGCGCTCTGGCTCTTGGGCCTCAGCACACTGTGTCCAGTGGTACCAGGAGTCACCTTTCCCTTTCAGCCGGACTGCGTGGTTGGTTCTTTCCACCACCTCGTAGGGACCTGTCCACCTGGGCTCCGACCACTTTCGTTTGATGACACGCAGGAGGATCCACTTGGCCGCTGGTAAGGGTTGACCTTTTGGAATGCCCCACTCTCGGATCTCCAGCACCTATTTTGAGAAACTTAACACAAGAGCTCGAAGCTGGTTATAATATGATTCAGGTGATAAGTCTCTTTTTGGATGTTGTTTGCAGTGGCTGGCTTACCGGGCTCATCTAGATTGGCATGATATCCTTCCATGTTGGTCCCTAACTGTAGACCCGGAAATTGTCTCCCCATCATTAGCTCGTATGGGGTGAATCCAGTGTTTTGATTCACCGCACATCGAACCGACATTATGGCTAGAGGCAAGGCATCGACCCAATTTATCCCAGTTTCGGCTGTAATTTTTCCCAATTTTTGTTTTAGATTGGCGTTCATGCACTCCACTCTCCCCTGGGATTGGGATTGGTAGACTGAGCCGAATTAGTTTTTTAGCCCCAACATCCCCTCGACCTGATTTAAATCTTAAATTTTTTTAAATGGCTCCCATATTCTGATCGAATTTTGCTTGGGAAACCGTGTCGGGGAATGTAATGATTGATGAGGCATTTAATGACAGTTTTAGCATCTTCTTTTTTTTTACTGGCCATGCCTCAGGCCATCCTGTGAATGAGTCAACACATACGAGCAAGTATCTAAACCTCGTGCGCACTCTATCATATCTGTGTAGTCTATGACTACTTCTCGCCCTGGCACAGGGTCGAGGGGAAAACTTCCCATCTGTGGCTTGACTGTGGGACGCGGATTGTAATGCATACACAACTTACAGTCTTTCACATATTGTTTTTGTCATTTCTATCTAAATACGGGTGCCACCAGTGGCACAGGCTGCGATTCATTTGGACCGTACCAATATGACCTAAAATTTTTGTTAGTCTGTTCTGTCTGAGCGAGGTGAGAGTGAACAGAGCTGAATTCACATACGCAATCACTGTGTGGTTTTTTAAATGTATTGTGGATGTCGTTGTACAAGGTGGGCTGTTTTACTGATCAGTTTGGCTACCCCAGCTACATGTTGTGTGCATGGTGGGTGTCTTTTTCCATGGTGTCTAATGTGATGCTGGCGTACATCAACACTTCCTTTCTCCCCCTTTTTCTGAACAGATTCCTGGACCACGGAGCCTGTTTCAGAAACATCAAGATGGAATGGGGAGGTGTAATCGGGCAAAGCCAGATCCGTGGATTGGGTGAGGAGTTGTTTCAAGCGAATGAATGAAGTCCAGGTCAGAGTGGCTTTTAGTTGGCGCATGCCGTGCTCTTTCATCATAGCCCTTAAAGGGGCCGTAAGTCCAGCGTAGTTGGGAACATAATACCGGCTGTAGCCCGTCAGCCCCAGGAAGGAGAGCATATCTCGTATTGTGAAGGGCTGAGGATAGTTCAGCAATGTGAGGGTGTCCTCAGCCTGAATTTCAATGCGGTATGATTTGCAGGAGGGGGAGAATGAAACGTCAGACAATTGCAGACAATTTGCGTTCTTTGCCAATCAGAGGTCAATAGGGCAGCTTTAACCATAGGCCCCAGCTCTTTTGCCTGGTGTGCTGGGTGCAGGGTCAAAAGAAATGTGGGGAACGGACTCTTGGGACATTTTTAAACTGTTCCATCATGAGGGGCTAAGCTCAGTGTGTGCGGCGACACCTGGTGGGCCCTCAATTAAGATTTTTGATGAGACTGACAGGTGGTGCCTTCCAAAGACGTCTCGGGCATGGGAACCAATAAGCGGTGTTGTTATTTAAGTCATAATATAGGGTGAGGTGAAGGGGGTCAAGGGGTGGAACGTAAGGCTCCAACAGCATGATCCAGGGCTTCCAGGCCAAGAAAGAGGAAAGCAGCCTCCCACCTGCTGGAGGCTCAGGCTCCACTAGTCCTCTACCTCTACCTCCCCCAGCGGAGCACGGCAATACTTGTCCATCAGGCAGGGTGACACGCAGACCTGTAGGACCACACAGTATGGAAGTGGTGCTATAGCCATGTGATGGAGAAGGGTCTGATCGCCTACCCTGACAGGCAGTGGCTTAGTTAGCAGCAGTGTTTGTCCAACCCCAGAGAAACCCACTACATCTATCCGGCGGGTTGACCTATATTGGGCCGGAGGAGACGCAGTCATGGTGGAATAGGTGCCCCCCATTTCAACCAAGAAAGGCCATTCCTCGTTCAACACCGTGATGTTAAGGAGAGGCTCTACCGTGACCTCTCCGGGGTGACTCTGTGGGGTGTGTCATGCGTGGTGCTCCCGATCCCAACCACCCACCCGGTCCCAGCCCTCTTGTGGGTACTGGCCGGCGGGGGCCGCTTCGGGATGTGGGGCAGACACCCTGCTGCCGGCACAAGGAGCCTCTGCAGAACCGGCATGGGAGCAGTCTCTGGCCCAGTGACCCTGCTCTCCACAGATGAAGCAGCCGTCCCCATCTCATGCCTCCTCCCCTTCCCCTGCTGTTCCCTCTAGCCCTGCCTCCCCTGTAGGGTCGGGAGTAATATCTGGGCTTTGGTTGTGTTAGGGGTTGAGGGTGTTTTCTCCTGATTAGGGGCTTGTAGTGGCATTGGTTTGGCCTTTTGTTTATTTTGGGTTGTCCTCAGTCTGTGTTCCCCCAGCTGCAATCTCCGTAATTGCTTCCGTAGTGCCTTTGTCTCGGCCTTACTTAAGACTGACTTCTGAAGTTCCTTATCAAGACGATGCATCAAATGATGCTCTCACATATGGGAGTCAGCTCCATGCATGTTAGGATCGTCTTCCATGGCGGTGCGGACATGTGCTGGGAGACCAGCTAAGATGGCTGCGCGGAACCATTTTTGATTGGAACCCTGTTGACCGGGGTTCTGACCAGTGGCGGCAAGCCACTGTTCTTTGGTCTCGGATAGATATTTCCGGGGCTTAGTGCCTGGGGCCCAAGGGAAACTTAAAATGGGAGGGGTGTAGGGAGGGGGTGCTGGGGCGGGAGAGGAGACGGGGGGGGGGGTCGGATCTGGGGACGGAGCAGGGGGTGTGGGCTTGGGCTCCGGGGTGGGGGCAGCCTTCTTGGCTCTCATTAAATGTTCTACCCTTGACACAGTATTAAGTAGTTTTTTTTTCACCTCCTCTGTCCTTTTCCCTGTTTTTCCCTCTTCACTCCACTTTCCCTTGTTCCACATGCTACATTTCTGTCCCTTCTCCTTGGCCTCGTCCCTCAACTGTCTGTGTTGCTTCTCTTTCTCCCACAGCTTAGTCACGAGCGCTTGTTTGCTGTCTCCATTTCCTGCATGCACCACTTCCTCAACACACTCAGTCAACTTCCTCAATTCTTTCTCTCACCTGTTGCCGCCACTGCACCCATCAATTTGTCTTTCTGTACCATCAACGTCAGGTAGGGTCCAGGACCCCACCCACCATCATCTAATTCTCTATCAAATTCGCCCTCCATATTTTCAGAATATACAATTAACAAACAATCAACAATATAAACAGTATGCAATTATTAACACCGTTTAGCGAGCTGTGGCCACCGTTCACTGGACAGTCTACTTTACCAGCTACCTCCAATAGATGGACACTTTTAGTTTAAAAGACCAAAACCAATGTAGACACGCGTTAGGGGGATCTGATGGCCCCAGGTGCGTTAAACCTAGCTATTTCCTTGATTCGTCAACCAAGGAGGGGGCACGCCAACTCCCAGATTCTAATTACCGTTCACTGTGCAGATCCGCTGCCAGTTACCTCCTAGATAATTAGACTTCTGACTTATCTCCTAGATAAACAGGAACACTTATTTACATCGCTTGTTTTAATCATATACTGGTGACATTTTATAGTCCACTTTTACCGATTCTACCTTATGTGTCCTCTTAATTTTTAGGACTGGTCAACGCCCATAGCCATGGTATTAAATTTGGAGATAGGCCGAATATGCAGATTTGGATGTAACAGGTTCTGCTCGCCTTTATTTGATGTTGCCGGCCAATACCACAGTCATGTGCACCAAACAGTCTTTTACTCGAATCACCGGATCTTCCTTTCTGCTTATCTGCTGATCAGGTGGAATGGTAGAGAAACCATGAGCGGAAGCCTGTGGTGCCAATGTTAAAGACGCAGACGTGAGATCTACGCTGAGGCCTCTAGGGCCCTGTGGTAAGACAGTATACATAGAAGAAGTGTGTGTATACGGTGGTGGGACAGAAGGAGTGGCAGAGGGAGCTGAGACGGGGCGGACTGAGACGATGGAATGGGTGGAGTGGAAGCTTTCTCTGCCTGGGGGAAGGCCATTGGGGGCGCTGTTGTTATTGCACTGAATATTGGTCCTTTCTTTTCTCCCTCCTTATGTTTATTACTCTGCTTTTCTTTTTCCCACAAAAGGGAAACTAATGGTTCTCGTTTATGCTCATTCCCCTCATGGACCACGCTGTCCACATACACAATTAACTTTCTCACTTTTTTTTTTCTGCCTCACCTATCGTTCTTAATACCTTTTCTTTCTGAACTTTAAGGGTCAAGTATGGAATGCGGTCACACCCACCGTCATTCCATTCTCGGTCGATTGCCCCTTCCATTTTCTACACATACTCTCATTCACACAAACACTCTCAACACTTAAGACGCAAGACAACGCACAGGGCGTCATACACACAAAACAACAATCAATGCACAACACAACACTTAAAACACAGTTACAATACACGAATGCACTTGACACAATAAGCAACGCTTATCCGGCGTCAACCACACCCCAAAATGCAGTTAAAATACAGTTCATAAAACATACAATACATAATCAATACATTTCAGCAAGCTCTCTTAGCTTCTGATGGGCCCCAGGCCTCAATCTATTCGGGGTATCTCACATCCCAGGTAATTAATCCTAGCTAATCCCATAGCTCGTCAACTATGGGGAGGGGACGCCACTTCCATGATGTTCTGCCTGTCATCTCTGCCCGGTCCTCTGCCCGCGGGACAGCCCAGAAACTGTGAACCTAGTTCACCTTACGGATGTTATCGTCCTCTCTGATTATTGATTATTAAATGAGACGGTACACCCACCACAATCAATCTCCAGGTGTAGAGGCACATACCCATACAAGTCGTGCACGGATTCATTCCGCTAACCACATCAGCTGTAGTTATTATCATCCCCTCTGAATTGTCTCTGTGAAACGGCGTTCACTTCACAATCACAGGAGTAGGGGAACACGTCCTGCATATCATGCACAGACATATAGTCCGTCAATAACACCCGAGTCGGACCCCGTCCGTCTATTTACAAACACAATAATACTTTTATGTACAACTAAATCATACAGATGCTATCGTCCTCTCTGATTATTGATTATTAAATGAGACGGTACACCCACCACAATCAATCTCCAGGTGTAGAGGCACATACCCATACAAGTCGTGCACGGATTCATTCCGCTAACCACATCAGCTGTAGTTATTATCATCCCCTCTGAATTGTCTCTGTGAAACGGCGTTCACTTCACAATCGCAGGTGTAGGGGAACACTCTTGCATGTCATGTACAGACATATAGTCCGTCAGTAACATCCGCGCACATTCATACAATGCAATAGCATTACCGTCAATAATTTTACTGTGTCATACTATTTTTAGGACGCACATTTCCCCACAACAGCGGTATTCTTAATTTGGTTTATGCCCAATATGCAGATTAGTTTTAACAGGCTCTGCTTACCTTTTAAGTTTTTCGAGAACTCTCTTTGAATACCACAGCTGTAGTTCTATATGGTCTTTTATCCGGATTACCTGAATCTTCCTTTAATCCACCCCGGACGAGCCCCCAAATTGTTAAGGTTTTTAGCCGCAATGGAGAAGGGTGGTTCTCCGCCGGTAACCTTTCCGAATTCGTTGATGGCAAGGAAGATCACTCAGACACAAAATGGGATATAAAAACAATGATTACTTTATCATGTTAATTACCAATAATTAATCAACATTTGTCTAATGCTATGATATATTAGTAAACACACACAGAAGCTGAATAATTACCTTATTTTGCAGATATGAAACCCTAATGGTAAATATCTGGGAATGTATCAGAGCGGCCGCTGCAGAATAGATTCTAAAGTTCTTACTCTCTCTCTCCCTCTCTTGTACTCTATTCGCCCCCCCAGCTGCATTTCGTGTGACGTATGGTATGTCTCACTCCCCTGTAGGACCTGCTCTTCAGTTACAATGGCTTGAGTGTTCTCTTCTAGATAACAACCAATCATGTTCTCCTATGTGACAATTAGTACAGGACTCAAGGCTATTCAAACAGCACCTAGCACATTATTGTTGCAACCTTATCACTAGCTGTCACATTCTTGCTAACTTAAGGATATTTATTTCCACACTAGCTAACGAACTAAGAAACTAACTAATTAAATGTCATGTCACTTGACTTGGAAGACCTCACTCAAACTAAAGGGAATGACGTTAGCTAGCTAGCTACGGAACGAGAGCAACGGATAGGACCGAATGGGAGGTTGCACAGAGCAGTGCAGGAAATCGTTTTAGAGCCAATCAGAGCCTAGCAAAAAAAAAGACCGGTTGTAGTTTTTTTATTTGAAGCGTTGTTAAAAAAAAAACTTTAAATAGAAGTTCACAGTTCAACACGTTAAAAACTAATTAGCATGTTTAAAAGAAACCGTTTCTCTCTACAAACCAGGAACGAATTGTGTTGGTTAAACAGTATTCGCGGTTCGAAAATATCTATGGAGAATAGAGTGGGGAATTTCTCTGTTGGTGGGAGGAGCGTTGGTACTCTATAGGAGAGATCAGCCTGACGTCACAACAACAACAAAAAAAATTTCCGGGTGGCGGAAGTATCCCCTCCAACGTAGAGAGAGCTATAAACAAGTTATTCTTTATGACAGCGATGAGGCATTAAAATAAAATACCTAGTTTTACATTTTTTTTTGTATCTTGTCCAAACACCATGCTGTTATAATTACAAAGCAATTGGTTTTTACGTGCTTTTTTACGGATAGGTAAAATAGGCTAGTCGATTACAATAAGTTACTTGATTGCCAGCTACTACTGTAGTCTAACTACTAAATAGGAGCTGGTTTGTTACAGATATGTAGGTGAAGATAGGTAAATAGAAAATACATAGAAACGGCATTTGTTTCTAATTGGGAGTGACTATTAAGGATTATTATTAAGTATCAATTCTTTATTTTTACCCCAAATGGCCCAAGTCTGACCTCGCAATCGTGACCGCGTTGGATGCGACGGCACCGGCAGCCAGGAGGTTCAGAAAACTACTGTCGTTAGTTAGTTGTGAAGTGTTTCCTTACTCTAATAAATCTATGCTATTTGGGGGATACAGTTTAGATTAGCCTATGCTTGTTTAAGAATATAAATTTTGTCACTATCATAAATTTATCATACTGAATGACAGAGAAACAAAGAAAGAAGCAGCCTAAAACAAGTTAAGAATAAAAGATAGACAAACTTAAAAAAGGAAAAAAATACACGGGCTAGTTCTCATAACGTTAAGGTATAAGCCAGGGAAGCAACGTTTAACTTCAATGAAACTTTAATGTTGGCCACTTTGTAATGCTTAAGTTACCAGCAAATTAAAAACGTAATGTGAACAAGTGCTTTCAACATAATGTCTTTGGGTGTTTTTGTTTAATTTCATAGGGTGAATCTGTACAAATCTAGCCCTCTACAGCTTGCCAAAATTGTGGTTAATACATAAACACAAGAGATTGAAGCATATTATCTCACTCAAAACTGTTACTTCCGCCACCCGGAAGTGTCGCTAGGGCCTTTGTTTCAGGTTGCTGCTGATTGGGTAACACCTCTGACATCCCCCCAAACGATAGAAAACCTCAAAGGCCGTTGCGTATGGAATGAGATTTGCGCCAAAAGTCTACAAAAGTAAAATCAAAATCCACAAACTAAAAACAAGATAATTTAAAGCCAAAAGCAAAAAAAGAAAATCCCCCCCAAAAAAACAAAAATTCTAAAGAAAAATATACGAACTATAACCAAATCTAAATTCTATAATGAAAACAATTATGATTAAAAAAATAAACAAAATATTTTTAAGTAAAATCTTACAAATCTATATTTGTTTCTTATGGTTTTCAATTTAGTCATTTTAATCCACTGTTTTGCAGTGTTTTTAAAAAAAAATTTTTTTATTGTGGATCAGAGGTTTTGCTTTTGGATTTTTTTTCTTTTTGGCACAAAAATCAAGTGAGGGCGGGGTTTAGAAGATGATTTCTATTGGCCCATCGTAGTTGGAGTGACTGTTCACTTTTCGGCGCAAACACACCCATTCTTAAACGCATCATCATTGTGCGCTTGAAGTCTTTGTACAGCAAAGCAGCAAGTGGTACTAGGCCGCAAGTGCCGATTCTGCCAAATAGATCACAGTTTTGACCAGGCCTTGCCTCTTTGTCTTATATTAATTGTGTGGTCGAATATAAAATAGCTTTGTAACTTAAATAACTTCTAATTGCCCTGTAGCCTACCAAAACCCATCGTAAAATCAGTTTTTAAAAAGTAGATATTTGGTGAAAATACTTAGGTCTACATTTGACACTATTCCCGTAATCCATGATGATTCTGCCATCGTTATTGCAGAGTTCTATTGACCCACGATGATCCAGGCCCAAGTTGATTCTAGAACACCAGCTTAATTTAGGCCTATATAATCTAACTCAAAAATAAATTTAGCGGTCATCATTCTTAGCTACTTGGACTTTGTGGCTAACATTGAGTTGTTTCCCCTTTTGACATCCACTGTATATTTAACTGCTGTAGCTAGGTAGCTAAATATAAACTTAGTCATAAATGCATGCGTTTCCGTGTTTAGTTACTCTAACTGAGACTGTGAGGACTCGGCATTAGTGGCGGACCAATTTGGTGCCCTAGGCAAGAATTTAGCTGGTGCCATTTGCACCGCAGCCATTTCCACCACCAATCATTGTGTTCATACACTCACACAGTATCCGCATAGCATTATGCATTTGAATTCCTTTATTTCAGAAACAAACAAAACACACTAATTTTAACAAAATATAAATAAGGTATGGCACAAAATATGGTATTAAAGAAACCAATGCAACGACGTAAAAAGATGTATAAATATAATATAAATAAGAGTATTGCACACAAAAACTATATTACAGAAACCTCAGTGCAATATGCATCATCTAGCATTATTCTACAGCCTCACTCGCCTTGCATTTCTTGCAGCAAAGTCATACATGATCATAATAAGACAGTTGTGTTAAGACTACATGATTTGTACAAATGATGGAAAGTCCACTGAGACATTCTTGCTCCATAGTAGATCTTAGGTAGGTATTAATTAGTTTGAACTTGGAGTAGCTCCTTTCAGCAACAGGCACTGTAGGAGGAAGAGTGGCTGTGATTCTCAGCTACCCACATATCGAGGTACATTTCTGTCAGCTTCTTCTCAGGCAGGAAGGTAAAGAATACCATGTTTGTCATGTTTTGCATGCCTGGGCTGTGCTGAGGTGTAGGGGGTAGGAGAACCTTATGCTGCATCACTGCTGGGCTGTGCTGAGGTTCAGGTGTCTGCAGGTGGGCCAGGAAATGCAGGGTTGGGAGGAAAACATCTCAAACGTATTCTGAAGAGAGAAGAGGAGAATGTGAACATTAGGTGTTACATTATATTATTCAAATAAAGCTTCTGATGGTCACACCCAGCTACTAATGGCAATATTAAAGCAGGAATAACGTTGTCTAACACACGAAGACACAAATGTATGTCCATTTTTTTAGACAGAGTGGATGATTTGTGAAGCACACTTTAGCGTATTTTTCAAAATGTAGGTTATTCCCCAAATAGTTGAATAGTCTTTCCAACTTTTCCAAATTAATTTAAGGTGTGAGTAACTGACATTAATTCTAGCTATTTATTAAATTAACGAATTAGGCTAGCTATCGTCCAAAGTAGA
Source organism: Galaxias olidus (assembly GCA_026901105.3). Lineage (NCBI taxonomy): Eukaryota > Metazoa > Chordata > Actinopteri > Galaxiiformes > Galaxiidae > Galaxias > Galaxias olidus. Next base: position 117,477 of record JAPMUY010010907.1, on the reverse strand, counting down.
CTAATAGGCTAGTTCCAACAGTAACTGCTAATATTCATTCATCATCACGTCATTCCATACCTCTGTCTTTTTCCCGTTGTTCCTCCTCTTCTTTTTCGTCCCTGGGCACCAGAGGGCTCTGGTCTATGTCTACTGTCACTGATGCTAATCGACCTTACCAGTCGCAGCCAGTGTCACGGGCCGGCACCGCTCGGCACCCTTCCCTTGCAGCTTGCTGTCCAAAAACTTCAAGCGCATAATGATGATGATGCTGGGTTTAAAGGTCAGTTCAGACCAAAGATTCGCAACGAAACGGTTTTAGAACGTTGCGGACAAAAGTTGCAGCGGTCTGAACTAATAGTTGCAAGGCGGCTGAAGCCGTTGCATGTCGTCACAGAAGATTTGGCTTGTCAAATCGCCAAGGGCAGTTTTAGAACGTTTGGAAGCATAGCGCCAGATTTATGTCAAAAGGCATTATTCGTTAGTGCGTTTACATGCATATGTTGTATTTGTTATCATTTAAATAAGCTATTGTTTACTAACATACTCGGCATCATATGGTTGCTATGGTGCCAATCGCAACTCAATAAAAAACGACTGTCATACACTAGCTCATATACTAATAGGGAAATAAAATTATGAAATGATTTGTGTTAATGTTAGCTAACTGTAGTGGGCTATGCCGTTACTAAGGAAACGATAATTTGTGTCTGTGCTCGTTGCTTTGGTGTGAACTACTCAGTTTTAGAGCGTTTACGATCAGACGACCGGATTCTTTTGCCAGTTGCAGCCAGTAGCGTCGTGAATCATTGGTCTGAACTGGCCTTAAGAATGAGTGTTTTGGAGCGGAAAAATTATCTTTCACCCCAACTATGATGGGCCAATAGAAATCATCTCTTAAACCCGGCCCTCACGTGATTTTTGTGCCAAAAATTAAAAAAATCCAAGAGCAAAACCACTGATCCACAACCAAAAAAACAAAACATATCAGAAACCAGCAGATTAGAATGAATAAACTGAAAACCATAAGAAACAAATATAGATTTGTAAGATTTAAGTTAAAATTATTTCGTTTAGCTTTTTGTTTATTTTTTTATTTTATTTTCGATTTTTGTTTTTCTTATGGTTTTCTTATATTTTTCTTTTGGATTTTAGTTTTTCTTTTGGATTTTAGATTTTTGCGTTTGGAATTTTGTTATGCTTTTGGATATCTTCTTTTTTGTATGTCGATTTTGCTTGCTTTCCTTTTGTAGACTTTTGGCACAAATCTCATTCCATAGTTGCGCGCCTTTTCACTCCTTTTCGAGGAAACGTCGTTCAACCAGCAAACACCGCTTTGAGATTGAACGTGCTCCAAGAACAAAGAAGCCCTCCCCCACGTAAACAGAATAAAAATAGAAAAAAGGGGTACAACTCCAGCTTCTTCGTGCAAACATTGAAGCAAGGATTTACAGGACGGGCAAAGAGAGATATTTGTAGAGAACGCATTAATCTCAAATTGTGAAGAGTCAACAGGAATTACAATGGCAGAGGTAGGCTGAGGAAAAACAATCAATCTGGTTACACTATTTCTCTTATGTTGTTAAGGCTTAAGTAAAACAGTGTATTTCAACTCTGAATTACGTTTACTTATATGTAGTGAAATTTACCCTGAAGTGATATTAAATGTTTCCTACTGAACCTACGATGCCTGTTCGTGCGGGAAGAGAAAAGGAAATTTTTGCCATGACGGTGTAGGTGAGGGGTATGTGAGAGTAAAGAGAGAGGGGGGTCATACTACTGGGCTCAATATCTCACTGTAGCTGTAAATAGCGCAAGTGTAGAGTGAGATCTGTAAGCAAGCGACGTAGTAAAACTGAACTGATTGGCTATTGGCATTTTTTTTGTCATTTTTGTTTTGTTAATTTAATAGTCTGCCACCTCAAGAATTGAGCTCGGTAACTAATTAACATGTAAAGCGCAATTCAAAGCCTGTGCGACTAGGAACTGGCAGTTGGAGTTGGGCCTTTATGCACGTTTTTGTTTGTCTTCCCAGTCGGGGAAAAAGGGCATAGGTGACAAAATGACAAGGGGGTCGCTGCCTGCTGCTCTCCGTGTTAACATAGATGCTCAGCAGGATGGGGTTTTCGCTAACGCTCGTGCAAATTGGTGGTGCTACTATTTCTTCCTGCTCTGTTTGCAAAGACAGCTAATTGCTTCATTTAGGTAGCTTGTCGGTTGCAGACGGTTTAAAACAAAAAAAGTCCCAAATAGGAGATTTTATAATAGCCTACTTTCAACCAGCTCTTCCATTATTGCATTCGCTAAAACAGCGTACGGGGGTGAGGAATGTGGCGGGGTTCATGGCGACATAACTATCGTGACGTTCGCTGCGTCTCAACCATGTACTTTTCTATATAGTAAGCCAAAAAATATTTAGTATGTCCCATACATAGTATGCCAAAAATGCGTGCAAAAGTCTCTACTTTGCATATGCAGCTGAAGTAGTATACCCATTAAAGGAAAAAAGTAGTCACACATTTGCTTTTGGGTAGAGTCAACTGCGATTGCAGACCATTACAAAACACTAAAATGCCGCTTTGCATGCAGCCTTTACGCAACGCCTGCAAGCAGAAAAAAATCAAATCGGACAGTGCTCTCTTTTTTTATTTCTGCAAAGCGGCAAGCCATCAGAGCAAAGAAGCGATTCAAAAGGAGCATTTGAGAAAGTTGTATTCCAATGTTAATTTTGTATTGATTTGTGCAAGAATTAGAGGTTATGAAACTGGGGCAATGGCTGTGAATAGTTCTGTTTCTTTAAGTACATAAACAAAAAAATTTCTGAGGCGTGCGGTGATGACCCCAAGCAACAGTACAATACTGTACCCTTTTCTCATGATCACGTAGAGGTTTTCGGAAAAGTTGACAGCCCCAGCAATAGTCAAATTAAATATAAGCCATTATATAACTAAATCAAAAGGATCTTGCTCATAGGCCTGTACACAAATGAAAAGATACTAGGAAGACTTTAGCCTATGCCAACATAGCCTAAGCCTGTCACATGGTCAAACTCCCAGCGTCTGTGCTGCAGAGGCACAACACTATGCTAAGGTTAAATGATCAAGTCAAATAATAATAGCTAATGATTAATGTTGAATCCGATGCATAATGCATAGGTTTAGGCCCACTATTTTTATGTGCTATTTGGGATTTAAAAAAAATCCACAACCCTTGAATCCTGATTTGGAAATCGGCAACGATCGAAGCTTCGAAGCATTTGGGTCAGCCCTAGAAATGCCACGTCAGAGCGCCGACTAGGAGAGGCCTTTGCCACACAAGGTGACAATTCCCTAGTTATCTACCATAATAACTTTTGCCTGTGGAAACGCATAAATAACCGGTCCGGTCCGACTCGGTCCGACCTGTTACCTATACTCGGTGGAAATGAGCCATATCATTGGTTTATCACCAAAACATTTTCACTAGCTCCATTCAACGGAGGGAATATTATATTTGGTACCCTAATGAGAGACAGAAAAAAATCTGAATTTGTGGTAATATAATCAATCCTGTTTAGTATTTTCTGACCCTGTTTTAGTATTTTCAAGATGTTTTCTGTATATTTGGATTTTTTGAAGTATATGAGGGAAAAAGAATGCAAGAAAATTATTGACTTTGACTATTTTTATTTTATGTAGGACCCCTGATGTGTGTATTTTGATCTGAGATATGATCTTTCTTATTTAAGTATTCTTTTTATTTTTGCCCTTGGACAACAGAACATCCTGCCACCTCTTCAAAAAGAACCCCGACCAATCCAGCTGCTAATTTCTTATCACAACAGTGCAGTTCACTCTGCTCCTCTACCTTTGAAGACGGCAGTCATTTTGTTGAAGGACTGCAGGAAACTGCTGGGGGCTGATGGGAAATGGAGTGTTGCATCCACTGAAAAGACAGAAATAGTTCAAGGAAATCTACACCACTGCTTTGAAAAGGAAAAGCATTTAACAAGTGTCTACGGTTTCAAAAGGCACCAGTCAATACACACTGTGAAAAAATACTTCAACTGTTCTGACTGTGGGAAGAACTTCACTAAATCATCAAAACTTAAACTACACATAAGAAAACACACAGGAGAAAAGCCATATCACTGCTCTGACTGTGGGAGGAATTATATTACACTGCAATCACTAAACATTCACCAGAGAACACACACAGGAGAAAAGCCATATCACTGCTCTGACTGTGGGAAGAATTATAGTACACTGCAATCACTAACTCTCACACCAGAGAACACACACAGGAGAAAAGCCATATCACTGCTCTGACTGTGGGCGGAACTTCACTCAATCGTCAGCCCTTAAAACACATATAAGAACACACACAGGAGAAAAGCCATATCACTGCTCTGACTGTGGGAAGAATTATGTTACACTGCAATCACTAAAAATTCACCAGAGAACACACACAGGAGAGAAACCTTATAGCTGTGATCAATGTGGGAAGAGTTTTACTACATCTGGCTCTCTGACTATACACCAGAGAACACACACAGGAGAGAAACCATATCACTGCTCTGACTGTGGGCGGAACTTCACTCGATCGTCAGCCCTTAAAACACATATAAGAACACACACAGGAGAAAAGCCATATCACTGCTCTGACTGTGGGAAGAATTATATTACACTGCAATCACTAAACATTCACCAGAGAACACACACAGGAGAAAAGCCATATCACTGCTCTGACTGTGGGAAGAACTTCACTTCAACGTCACAACTTAAAATGCACATAAGAACACACACAGGAGAAAGTCCATATCACTGCTCTGACTGTGGAACTAGTTTTAAGAAATCCTCAAATCTTCTAAGACACAGACGGCTGCATACAGGAGAAAAGCCACATACAGGAGAAAAGCCACATCACTGCTCTGACTGTGAGAAGAATTTTTCTTCATATTCACACCTCAAAACACACATAAGAACACACACAGGAGAAAAGCCATATCACTGCTCTGATTGTGGGAAGAACTTCATTAAATCATCAGACCTTAAAACACACATAAGAACACACACAGGAGAGAGGCCATATCACTGCTCTGTATGTGGGAAGAATTTTGCTACATTGAAATCACTGACCTGTCACTGGAGAATACACACCGGAGAAAAGCCATATCACTGCTCTGACTGTGGAAAGAACTTCACTCTATCGTCACACCTTAAAGCACACATGCGAACACACACAGGAGAAAAGCCATATAACTGCTCTGACTGTGGGAAGAATTATGTAACAATGCAATCACTGAACATTCACCAGAGAATACACACAGGAGAAAAGCCATATCACTGCTCTGACTGTGGGAAGAATTATACCACACTGCAATCACTGAACATTCACCAGAGAACACACACAGGAGAAAAGCCATATCACTGCTCTGACTGTGGGAAGAACTTTACTCAATCATCAACCCTTAAATCACACATGAGAACGCACACAGGAGAAAAGCATCATTGATCTGACTGAGGGAAGTATTTTTATCAATTGGGAAACCTTACTAAACACAAAATAACACACACAGGAGGAGAAAAAATATTCAGAAAAGGACAATATTCCAACTAGCCGGTTAGGGCTTGGTGAGCTGCCAAACAAATGTTTTGTATTGTAATAGTAAAATAACATTGTGAAATAAAGAACCTTATGGGCCTGTGAACCTTCTGACCTCACACTGAACTCTGTGATAGGTGATGAGTCTACACCCAAATGGGGCCCTATTGAGTATGCTGCTGCAAGATCAGTCATGGTGGCCATTTTGTTATGTTATTATATTGCAGGAAAGCTTTGGGCTACAAGAGTGTCAAGGAAACTCCTTTCAAGGATGCTATCTTGTGGTTTGACAACTGAAAATGTACCTGTCTTTCCTGTCTATATAAACTGTAACATGACCATTGCAAGTTGGTAGTTACACTAGGTAGCTGCCCACTCACGTTTAAATAAACCATTACTTTAACTTAGGAATTTGTGTTTGTGTTTAACGTTCTTCTTCCACATCAGGGTTAGGAGAAAACACACATGAGAACACATACAAGAGAAAACCCATATCACTATTGGTGCTCTGACTGTGGAATGAGTTTTTAGACATTAAGACACATTTGGATACATACAGGAGAAAAGCCATATCACTGCTCTGTCTGCGGCAAGAAGTTCACTCGATTGTCACACTTATAAACACATATAAGAACACACAGGAGAATAGCCACATTAATTGGGGCCCCTCACTAGACATCAAAGAAAACACAAAAGAGAAAAGCCAAATCAGTGCCAAGGCTGAGATAAGCATCCACTTTGTTGCCATGTGTAAGGTTGTATGTTCTGTAATATTATATAATAAAAAATAAAAACAGATTTTTGCATTACAATAATGTTTTCAGCACCTCGCTTCACCATGGCTGTGAATGATTAAAAGCAGATCAAACCACTTTCACAGGTTTGTGAAGGACAGTTTAGAAACACTACTTGTTAAAAGACTGTGATGGTGATACACCTCATGCCCTCTTTACTCACTTTCATTCAGTTTCATTATAATGTCATGGCTGTGTTTGTTTTCAAATAATGAATTATGTAAGCTGCCAAAAAATTATAATATCGCGTGCTGGAAATAATGTAAGTATTTTGCCTTTAGTGGAGGGGAAAATATTCTATTCTTTCATTATTCGCATTTCATTATTAAGTGGTGTATATTGGTGAAGATTATCTCGCTGGACAAAATGTCTAAGTGTCATAAACGTTTGTTTTCCACAGAGCTTATTTTGTGCAATCATCCAAAATCCAATGTAAAAATCCCATTGACTTTCTGTCCAGGGAACCCTTGGTGATGCTAACTTCCGTGTTGTTCACTGTTCATTTTATGTACTCTGTGTGTGTGCGTGTGTGTGTTAAAAATGTGTCATCCTTGACTCACTCTATATGGGTCTTTTCCAAACGCCCCCCCCCCCCACAACCTCACACACACACACACCCTCTTCCTACTCACTTCCACTCCACATGCACGTTCATGTGGAGGGTCTGCCGTAAACATCCGCTCAAACTAATGTCTGCATTTAATATTGTCATACAGACAACAACTTAAGGTTACATTCTATTTACGATCAGTAGACTGTTAATTTGATTGTAGAGGTTTGTATATTTACAGGGACTGTTGCAAAAACAAAGCAATTAAGGTAAGAATGAAAAACTAAAAGATATTCCCCCCCAAAAACTTTCTGCAAAACAACCTTGAGAATAATTTAAATATTTATCAAGCACTCTAACAAAGGTTGCTACTATGAAACCATGGTGACGACATTACAAGTTAGGGCAGTTCCTGTTTCCGCCAGATAAAGGGAACTTTGTCTCAAAGTGTGCTGCTATTCATACCCTAAACACTGAGAGGGAGCTTCACATACAGACTTGCACTCCGAAACAGAGTTGGAGTGCGTAGGGGAGGAGTGCACAATTTGGAAACGGTCCTCAGTCACAGACTCACTTATTTAGGGATAGCCAGAGTAGAAAGGCTCTGGGAGTAGCCAATCAGATTTCAAACTGTTATGGAACTTTCTGATGGAGTTTGTTTTTGGGAACACAGATTTGTTGTTTGTAAAAAATACAAATCTATGTTGTAAATTATTGGATAATTATGTCTATCTAAACTGTTTGGTTTTATAGATTGTTAATACGTGAGATCGACCCTCGGAAGGCTGAGGGAGCTGGTGAACAATGATGGTCCCTCCAGAGGTGAATATCACAGGGCTGGGACGATTCAGGCAGAGTTGAAGCTAAAATTATGCATCCTTTGGTGAGAAAGGGGAGTGCGGATTCTGGATGTAATTTATTTCCATTGACTGGCACTCTAAATAAAATAAAACTTCTGGTCTTTAATCTGTGAAATTAATCGTCACCTATGGGCCCCCGAAATTTTTTTTATCAAAATGTTTAAGCCTTAATATTTCCTGTATTTTATATACAGGCTACAAAAAGAAATCTTTATTAAGAGCTATATTAGACGTCACAACGCTCGTGCTCGGCTGCTGAAGTGCAAGCTCGTGACATCGAGGTGATTGCAATGTTTATTTTAGGCGTTGATAGCTTCTGATTCAGTGATTGTGTCGCAATGGTTTCTGCATTATCAGTGTAGGTTTTCCTAACCGAGGTGCAGTTATTTAAAAAAAAAAATAGCCAATGGTTTATGTTTTTGAATTAATCGCCTGATTGAACTGGGCTATGTATTACACATGCTCTTGGTCATAATGTTAGGAGACTGCATTAAATGTATTTTAAGATTTTATTATGTAATGATGTGCTTCTACCCAGATTAGTTTTGGTTAGGCAGGGCAAAGGCGGTTAGTCTTAACAATTAACTCTTTATACATGCGTAACAAACACTTCTACTAGTAGGCTAAAGCAACAGTGGCAGAGCTCTACGCTGTCCGCCTGAGGCAAACATTACCCACGAAATCATATGAATGTTCCTTAAACATTATGGTTGTCTCAATCAAACTATCATAACCATACACATGTTTTTATTGTAAATGTTAGGTTACTGAATTCCATCCCTTACCAATACAACTAACTTTAGCTAGTCAGCTAATGTTAAACATGGATGCTAGCAAAAATCAGAGAGCCGTGTTAATTTACGTAACAAATAAGAGATGGCTAGTTATGTTCACATGTCATTACTTAGTGTTTTTTGCAGTGCAGCTACCAGTGTTTTCCCTTCACCAACTCAACTAAGAAGAACAGAAACAGCAGACATTGTTGTGCCATGTAAAGTGTCTATTTGAGTTTGAAGCACATTTGTGGAATAGCTATATTTTTTATTTATTTTATTATGAATAAATATAAATGCTTTATTTATTACATTATTTTGGTTTTCAGAAATCAAATGTCTTTGAGGATATCGTGATAATATTAACGCAAAATATCGGGGTATTCATTTTAGTCAATATCGTGCAGCCCTACTGTTGTTAAGAGTTAAGTCTGTCCAAAGTAATGTTACTGTAAACAAATTACATCGGTAACATTGTTTCATCTACGGCGGTTAGCCTTATGTAATGTATGCTAGCAGCCTAGTTTAAGCTAGAGCTCACACACAAAGTTAACTAAATTATACAAACATGGGGAAATGATTCAAATTAAATGTTAGCCAGCTGATTGTTCATCTAATTCATTCATAAAATATATATGAATCGTTCAAACAGATTTTAGGCATAGTGACACTAGTTTTTCCAATAGAGTGGGTCAGGAACGAGTCCAAAATTTTTTTGCATTTATAGTCAACTGGTTCCCTCATCTCAAAGTCAATGGGTTTTTTGAATGGGATTTTGGTTAGACGCATCAATTAAGGTCCGTGGTTAACGCAAGCTTAAGAGATTTTCAAGTTTTGGTCTACGACATAAAATACAACAGTAAATACCCCCCTCCTGAATTTTTAAGCTTTTACGTGTCTTAAAAAGGCTGTTGCTAACAAGTGGCTCTGTGAAACTACAAAGGTTGTTGGGAGTAAGCCTGAAAAATCTAATTAAAGGTTGGAAGCTTAGCGATGGTGACATTGAAGTGATGGGATCTGCAGTTTGTTTATTTGCTTTTTACCTCTGACGATTGCATTTACGGCTCGACAGGCATAAAGTTGTTGTTCATTTGTGAAGATTGTCTTGCTGAACAAAACGTGTAAGTGTCAAACTTTTGTTTTCCACAGAGCTTATTTCACGCAATAATCGAAAATCCAATGTAAAAATCCCATAGGCTTTTTGTCAAGGGAACCCATGAAGATGCTAACGTCTGGGTTGGCCTACAAAAATACGCCATCCCTGACCTATGGTTACATCTATAGTTTTCTGTTACTTACCGTTTTCATACAACGTTTTTTTAATTCTTGATTTTACAAGTAAGCGAATGTCATTTTGCGATGTCCAAATCACGTATGTTCAGCTTTGGCAGGGAAGAAAATGTCATAAGTGAAAGTCCAAGGGGACTGGAAACTTCTTTGAATGGTCTCTTTAGACTTTAAAGCAATGTGATTTATTCGAACAAAAATGGCAGCTCCAGAAGTTTGCTATTAGACTAAATTGCACAAAGTCAGGGTACAGTAGACATTCCCCAGATTTGAATATAGTTCAGCATACTATTACACTATTACCATGTTAAGCGCAATAAAGTTGCCGTCATAGGTCTGCTGATATGAGATTAGGCCCTATTACAAACACTGAAGGAAAAACTGTGGGAATGCCCCAATAGATACTGAGCAACAGACCTGAAGCAGGTGGAGGTGAGTGCGCAGCAACAAGTGCTGTGCATGCAGTTAATTAAACAGTGAATGCTCTAAATTTGTGTTAATTACTAAATGTTTATTAATAAAAACAAATTCATACATTTTCAGTTGATTTAAAAGTGACAGTTTTAGTGTCGAAAAAAGGTTTTTAATTTTACAGAGTTGATACACTGTGTAGCCAAGCGGTGTCTTCAAAAAGCTCAAACCTCCTATGGCCAGCTTTGACATTATTTTCCCCACGACAAAGAAGTAAACTAATGTATAATTTGCTACAGATACTTTGAAAAACTCACTACCTTTACAGTTACATGGTTGTTTACCTAAATTAAGGCTAAAATATTAAAAACTTAATTGCGCAATGCGTTTGTATTATTATAATACAAATATTATAAAAGGATTATTTGTACATATCTGCTAATTTAACCTATATAGCGGTAATAAACAGGCATATTCTCTTGTTGAAATACTATCGTTTTCCATGCCTCCCCCCACAGTTCTCGCCCAATCGATCTTGCAAAAGTCAAACCTCTATAACTTGTAATGATGATGATCTGGATCTTTTAGCTATGTAATTCCACACGACTTTTGGAAGTAGGCTAGCTGATCTGCTCATTTCTGCAGTCTGCTCTGCAAACTTAAACAAGACAATAAACCATCTGAGCAATAAATCCAACTTGTTTTCTTAACGCACTGATTTTTCATGCATGCTTAAAATATCTGTGGTCACAAATACTGGGCATGCCACTCGCAATCTTTAAAGAAACCAAGGCTTCGGTAGACATAACAAACTGATTGGATCTCTTATCATGCACATTAAGTTATTTATTAGCAGAAGTTTTTTAAATTACACGTTTTTCAAATTCGCTAGGTACATTAATATAGCCTTAACAAATTAATTACCTTGATACTTAAAATGACCCTGCAACATGAATGTAACAACTAGCTTGGCTCAGATAACGTTCCCAATGCATCACTTACATTCACAACCAATGGACAGCTAAAGTTTAAATTTTATGTGTTGGGCTATAGGCCTATGTAATCGTAGCCAAACTGACTGACATAACCATACATAGAACATAAATAATATGTCTTTCTCTATGGATTTCAATCAACGTGAATTCTGAACCAAAACAAACTAGCTATCAAGCTATAGTGGAGAATGAAGTACGTGTTTTACCGCTGTCCTGAAGAAGTGAAGGCACGGAAAACTTTGAGGGAGCAGATCTTCCTCTGCCTAGGATCGATTTAAAAAAAAAAAAAAAATCTGAGAATCTTTCAAAGGCCATGGACTACTGAGAGTTGGAAGTCCCCGGCCGACGGATTTAATGTAAGTTAGTAGCGACTCAAGTAAAGTATACAGCACGTATTTTAAATAACAAATTGTTGACTGATTGCTTATTTCACTTAAGGTCACGTCCGGACAGGGGTTTACTTCAAAATGAATCAAAGTTTGACCGTCAAAAATGATGGGAACAGGTAGGCAATTTAACTTGCTGACAAGGTGCGCGCAAAATCGGAGCCCGTTTTGTACCCAAATATAGCATTTCTAACAAGGTCCCGAGGCAACCACCACATAAAAGGCGAGTTTTGAAATGACAATATGACAGAAATATGGAAATATTGAATTGTCAGTGTTTTTACAATACAAGCTTAAACCAGTTCACCAATAGTTTGATATTAAATGAAACGTATATTTTTTTATTGAACTGTTTACAGTTAAGGATTATTTAATGTAAGAACAAAACCTATGCTATTGGAAGCTAACTGTGAATTAGCAAGAGCTCTATAGATATCAACACTTATGTGTTGTGAAACTAAGTTTTACTTTAGAATGACTTAAAAGACTCAGATCAACAAAAACGTTACATTTGGGTCGATTCAAACTGTTTCAAAACGCAATGCAGCGCAATTTTCTTCACCGCTGTGTGATCGTGGTTCTGTTATGACCAGACTGTAGCTGTTGGGTTTGTCTTGGCTAGCAATAGGAGCAACCTTTAACCTATTATTAAAATGCTAGAAGTGGGCCTGGCTTTGAAAGTAGTAAGAGGTTAGATGTAAAAAGTATTGGCTTATAAGTGTTTGATCATTTATATTGAAGTATGGGGCCGCAAAGTTTTAGTTTTATGCAAGTTGTGCTTTATTTAAATTTAATTCAAATGTTTGGGGTAATTTATTACTTTCTTTGACTTCTAGGATCCTGGACAACAGAACATCCTGACACCTCATCAAAAAGAATCCCGACCAATCCAGCTGTTTATTTCAAATCCCCACAGATCAGTCCACTCTGCTCCTCTACCTTTGAAGACAGCAGTCATTTTGTTAAAAGACTGCTGGAAACTGCTTGGGGCTGATGGGAAATGGAGTGTTACAACCACCGAAAAGACTGAAATAGCTATAGGAAATCTACACTACTTATTTGGAAGGGGAAAGGATTCTACAACTGTCTATAGTTTAAAAACACACACAGTGAAAAAACCCTTCCAGTGTTCAGAGTGCGGGAAGAACTTCACTCGCTCGTCACACTTACAAACACACATAAGAACACACACAGGAGAAAAGCCATATCACTGCTCTGACTGTGGGAAGAACTTCACTCGATCATCAAACCTCAAAGAACACATAAGAACACATGCAGGAAAAAAGCCATATCATTGCTCTGACTGTGGGAGAAGCTTCACTCTCTCGTCACGCTTAAAAACGCACATACGAACACACACAGGAGAAAAGCCATTTCACTGTTCTCACTGTGGCAAGAACTTTACTCAATTGTCTACTCTAACAGGCCACCAAAGAAGACACACAGGTGAAAAGCCATTTCAGTGCTCTGACTGTGGCAAGAACTTTACTCAAATGTCTAGTCTAACATACCACCAGAGAACACACACAGGAGAAAAGCCATATCACTGCTCTGACTGTGGGAAGAATTTTACTCAATTATCTAGTCTAACATATCACCAAAGAACACACACAGGAGAAAAGCCATATCACTGCTCTGATTGTGGGCAGAACTTCACTCAATTGTCTAGTCTAACATATCACCAGAGAACACACACAGGAGAAAAGCCACATCACTGTTCTGACTGTGGGAAGAACTTCACTACATTGTCACAACTTAAAGCACATATAAGAACACACACAGGAGAAAAGCCATATCACTGCTCTGACTGTGGGAAGAGTTTTACTCAAATGTCTACTCTAACATATCACCAAAGCACACACAAGAGAGAAGCCATATTATTGCTCTGAGTGGGAATAATTTGAATTAATCGGGACCCCTTACTTGACACCAAATAATACACAAATTAGAAAAGCCATATCAATGCCTTGACTGCGATCATCATTCAGTTATCATGGACATACATAATGGAGATGAGAGGACCTTGTTGAACTGGACATACATAATGGAGATCAGCATTAGATAGACTGAGAGGACCTTGCTGAACTGTGAGGGTGCCCCCCGTAACCGCCTGGCATAAATAAAGTCACAGATTACTGTAACGCGTTTAGTCCACCAAACCTGTTTGGTTTTGTAAATTGTCAATACTTGCATTGGATGAATTAACAACTGAACAGTTTTTTTTCTTCAATAAATTAAACTATGCCGTAATAAGATTAAATGTTGTGTATATTGATCTCTGGCCCTTGCAAATTACCAGGAAGACATTTTTCTAAAATATTCAGAACATCTATGTCCTACAAAGTGTGTTAAAGCTTCTGATATGCCAAAGAACAACTTTTACACAAGAGAACTCTGGCCAACGTTAGACATTTTATCTTTATTCTTAGAAGACCTTCCTCTACCTCTGTGCACGAGCTCAACCAAACTGCCACATCAGAGAGCATAGTGTTCAAATCAGAACCAACAAATGTCTGAGAGTCATAGATTATACCATACATTACATTAGATAATGATTTTAACAAATCAACCTCTATAATTGTTATAATCTACTTAAATCAGAAGAGTGAGTGCTAACAGGTCTTGAAAATCTCAAATAAATTAAATGGGCAGAGTGCAAGGATAGCTCAAAAGATTTTTTTAAATATTTGTTATGGAACAGTCATTTCAATATACACAGGATAGGATGTTATAATATCCATTATCCCATATTCCAAGATGAGCACTTCAAAAGACAATATTTAAGAATGGACTTGGGTTGAGAGCAGATATGTCATTGGGGTTATCAAGTGGGCACCCTCAATCCCAGATGTTTCGTTAAATTGAGCCCACGACACCTCCAGAAGGCTTAACGGTGAGCAATGACGTCTCAGAGCCACACCCCTCTATATCTGCTCTCGGCACGGCCAGATATTAAAAAATATAAAATAAAGTTATTTATTAAACCGAGATATCCCTATACCTATCCCTAATTCCTATTACTGCAGGCTTTCAATGCCAACTCTGCAGAAATACTTACCACTTGAAAAGAAGAAGATAATCTTTCCCTACTCTGTTACTGCAGGCTTAATATATGACGCTCTGCAGATATCCCTATACCCATCCCTAATCCCTATGCCTGCAGGCACTTTCTGCCAACTCTGCGGGGTTACTTATCACCTGAAAAGAAAATAATCTTTCCCTACTCTGTTCCTGCAGGCTTGATAAATGACGCTCTGCAGGAAAGACTTACCTTTTATATCTTTGTCCTGAGATTAATCCTTTCTTTCCTGGCAACCCTGACTTCTCAGTGTTCTCTAGGCCTCTATTCAGTTCTATCCTTAATTCCTCCACCTGCTCAGAGTCTTTAAGGGTAGCATTGTACCACTTTCCGATGCTTTTGACAGGCTTTTCATTCACGGTTGGAATTGGATCCTCATCTGAAGAAAATTTTGTTGCACAATTTTCCCTTAACAACAGATATGCTTCTGGATTTGCTTGGTTTTACTTTCATTTTAGCCCATTTATCATTGAGTTTGCTTAGCAGTCTTTTAGTACGCGAAGCCGTTGTCATCAATATTGTCATATCATCCATATATGCTCCAATGGGAGGGAGACGTAATCCTGTCCTTAACTCTTGCCCGCCAACGACCCATTTTGATGCTCGAATTATTACTTCCATGGCCATAGTAAAAGCCAAGGGTGAGATTGTACATCCGGCCATGATGCCAATCTCCAGACGTTGCCTCTCAGTTGTAAATGTCAGTGTATCAAAACACAATTGAATGTCCTGAAAGTATGCCTTAACTAGGTTTAAAATTGCATTTGGTACCTTAAAAAACTCAAATGCAGACCACAAAAGCTTGTGGGACACAGAACCAAATGCGTTTGCCAAGTCCAGGAAAATGACATGAAGGTCCTTTATCTCACACTTTGCCAATTCAATTTGGTGCCAAATCATGCTAGTGTGCTCCAGACACCCGGAGAAGTCTGAAATGCCTGCTTTCTGTACTGAGGTATCTATTAACTTGTTCTTTGTAAGGTGTTCGCTCAGTCTTTGTGCTACTAAGCTACAAAATATTTTCCCCTCCACATTAAGCAAGTAAATTGGTCTGAACTCGCTAATGTCACTAGAATCTTTCTCTTTTGGAATCAGTACTCCTCTGGCTCGACGCCATGATCTGAGAATGATTTATTTTAGCCATGACAGCTTCAGTAGTTTCCAAAGGAAACGTAGGACATCGGATGCATTTTTATACAGTCTGTAAGGTACTCCGTTAGGTCCTGGTGCCGATGCTGCTCTTGCACGTCTGACCTGCATTTTCCACCTCTTTCCATTTTGGAGGGCTGGTGTCCATTTGCTCGACTGGGTCCTCAATTGGTGGAATATCTGCGGGAATTGCGAGTTCCCCATACGTTTTCTCATCTGTGTGAGTTTCTTTTAGGTGGGCCTCCAGTACCTGTTTGGTGGTTTTAAACGTTCCGTCTTTTGCTTTGTTGAACAAGGACTTAGTAAACTTGAAGGGGTTGTAGGGAAACCAATCCTCAAACCATCCCCCTCATTGTAGAGAATCAAAGCATGGTCTCTCAACACAAAGGGTCATAAAACCTTAACTCTATTCCAGCAATTCCAACTGCTACTTTAAGGATTAATGAATTGGGATTAAGAAACTGTTGCCAAAGGAACAATCAATTAAATTATTGGACATTGACAATGAGAAGAAATTGTAACATCAATCGTTTGTATTTTGTAATAATTCTATATTTTGTATTGTTTTACTAAGCTAACTAACATAATTAGCCTAGTCATGTTTGGTATCCAAATGTCCACCATGATATTTTGTAAACTTTGCAAACGTTATATAGAACATATTCCTAGCATACAGGTATAAATAGAAAGAAAATAATTTTAGCTAATCAAGCTGACAACCATTATCTCATACAGTGAGATAATTTACACCTCTAGCCCCTGGCCTTTGGCCAATCAGGTGACCTTAACCACCTTTTGGACACCCCTTCTCAGACTATCTTAAATAGATTTTCGAACCAGGAAACTTGGCTTTTTAAGATCCGCACGTAACCTGGGAAGGCCGCTCTGCGTTACACGGGTTGATAAAAATTGCACCCAACCTTATTCCTTGACCTCGTGTCTGCAAGCAACTCTTTGGACAAATGATTTTAGGCCTTTTTCCTCACTACAAGGCCGGAAAACCTTGCGCACTTTCAAACTGAACCAGCGCACAATTGTCCTCCTTCCCAGAAAAGGACAATTAACACGTCAAAGAAGACCAAAAACCCACGTTGCTTTTCCATGTTTATTAATTATTCTCAAATTGGCTCCAGCCGCAACAGCAAGCTAATAAGACCAATCCTTGTGCCACAGCTCCGCCTTTCTTCTCACAGTAACGTAACCCATGCTTTTCATTCGTTGAGCGTTGGATGCTAAAGCTTAGACAATTTCTGCTGTGTTATGCTTACCATAATTTATCAATATTTTAACTGTTATACTGTGTACGTTTAGCTACTAACCACTTTAGTTTATTAATGTCATAATTTAGTCATTCTTTGTAGTACTGTAATTTTCATGTGTTTTAGACTAGTAAATAAATAGAATTGCTTTGCAATCAAACCCAGCTGTGTCATCGTCGTTTTCATACAATCATTTATTACCAGCTTGTCGATCTCTTGTTGCCTCCTCGATTTTCTTGGCTCCACCTGGGTTTTTTGAGGTTTCTGCAGTAGCCCATATCTCTCCTTTCCATAATCATATATGATATCGCCTATTTTTTCCAGCTTCCTTTCCACTGTGCCCCTTAGCTGTTCAAGTGTCTTTTTCAGATCAATGTTAATAGAGTCCCAAACATTTTTTTCAGCGGCTGATGGCCACTTTACTTTAGGTTTTTTGTCACTGATCTTCTCCTTGGAGGTTTTTTGTGCTTGATCAGGCTCTACCACCTTATCCCCTTGTCTTTCAGTGCTTGTCTGTGTCGCTTCAGTGCAGGAGTTGTTGATGGCCTGCGGACTTTGGTTTGTGTCCAGCCGCTGGACTTCATTCGACTTACTTGCATGACTTCTTAAAAAGTACTGGTCAATGCAATGCTCCTGCTTCTTCCTACTTAGGCACCCTTTCTTACTTTGGTGTATTCTCAGGCCCCTTACAGTTGTTACCTTTTCCCAGCAACAAGGGCAGGCCTTGTGACTTTTACCTATGATTGCATTGGTTTCTGAAGTGCTTCTCGTGCTCATAGTCGTTGCGTTGCTTAGGGTCCAAACCGTGTTATCAGTATGCGAGTCATCTTCCGCCCCGTTCTTGCAGACTGTGGGGGTATTTTCACTTTAGTTTTGTTAGTAGGTTTTTGCAGGTGCACTCATGAATAACTTGTGGGTTACAGTGATAACCATAAGGCTATTTTTTGACTAACAGGAATTCACAATGTATCAGCAATAAACGTGAGTGCCGTAACTCATGCATATCGCTGTTTAATGAAAATTGTAGGTTAATAGGCCTAATATGGTTTTTGGTTAACATTACAACCATGTAAATACTCCATTGCTTTTTGCTAATTTAAACAAGCAATATTACACCAATGATACTTAGCTTTTTGCAAATGATGCTAACGATAATACTAACTTGTTAACATTACAACCATATAAATACTCCATAGCTTTTAGCTCATTAAACAGCAATATTACACCAATCATACTTAGGTATTTGCAAATGATGCTAACGATAATACTAACTACATTTCGCTAATGCTAAAGAATGAGCAACATAGGTCACCGGACGAGTGGTCTAAAGGAAATACATGACTCTACACCCGGAGGCTTGGCCATGTGTCCGGAGGCTTGGCTGTTCGTCTGGAGGCAAGGCCGTACATTCCGCCATGTTTTTGTCTGCAGTTGGACTATATTGCATTATTCTGACATAATTTAGTGGGCTATAAGGGTCAACGATATTGAGAAATAGCCACGTGATCCGTTACTAATTCCCAAATGATAGCCTACTAGTTTTGTTTGAATTATTATAAAGCCTACAATTAAAAAAAGTGTTTTTTTAAACTGAGAGATATCCCTATACCCATACCTAATTCCTATTCCTGCAGGCTTTCAATGTCAACTCTGCAGGGATACTTATCACCTGAAAAGAAAATGATCTATCCACACACACGTCATCCAGGCACTTATCCACATGCAAATCCACACACACGTTATCCAGGCGCTTATCCACACGCAAATCCAGACGCACGTTATCTAGGCGCTAAATTAAAAATGTAAATTTCTCAGTCTTCGTCGCCGTGACGTCTTCGCTAGTCTCGGTCACTATGCTACGTTGCCGTGACGCCTGCCGTCAGACACCGCCGTGACCTTGCATGTACTCTCAACCAGCCCAATCAAAATACAAGGATTTTTCACCATGAGTGGCGAACATATTCACGTCGGTTTACCGCTCAGTTAGCTCAGTTATCCAGCTCTTTGTCAGCTTTCACACCCCATGGATTGTGAGATTTGCCCTTCCAAAACGAAACGTCTTTATTTTCGCCATCGCAACATGACATAGGCTACTCTTAAAATCGAGGATTGAAACCGCAATAAGAGATTCGCAAAGTTAAATCTGTGGTTGTAAACCAAGATTGAAATTACTGGAAACTTCTTTGAACGGTCTCTTTAGGCTTTAAAGCAATGTGATTTATTAGAACTAAGATTGTAGATCCAGGGCTGCTACCTCCCTGAGTTTGTTTCTGCAGGGTGGGAACCATATCTGTTAACGGTACTGCAGACATTCCCCAGATCTGAACATAGTTCAGCAACTTACAAATAGGTTTTATAGTTCATTTAGTTTGACATGGCAATGCATTTAAAGTTGGTGTCATAGGTCCGCTGATCTGAAATTAGGCCATATTACAAACACTCAATTAGGAACCATGGGTACGGAGCAGATATCTGCAGATTCTCCCCAATGGAGACCGAGCAACAGACCTGAAGTAGGTTGAGGTGGGTGCCTCAGCAACAAGAGCCGTACATGACAGTGTGCAGGGTCCCAGTTAAAAATACCTGCACGTTAAACTTATTCAAAAAATTCCAAAAGTGAGCCTGGTTTTAAAAGTTGTAAGAGATTAGATATAAAAGGTATTTGCTTTTACATGTTTGATAAATGGCCATTCAATATAAATTAAATATATTGTTTTATATTGGAATCGTATTATATTTTTAATTAAATGTAAAAACTTTTGAAGTAATTTACAACTTTCTTTGACTTCTAGGACCATGGACAAAAGAACATCCTTCAAAAAGTTGCACCCCGACCAATCCAGCTGTTTATTTCGAATCCCAACAGAGCAGTCCACTCTGCTCCTCTACCTTTGAAGATGGCAGTCATTTCGTTAAAGGACTGCGGGAAACTACTGGGGGCTGATGGGAAATTTAGTGTTACAGCCACTGAAAAGACAGAACTAGCTAAAGGAAATCTACACCACTGCTTTGAAAAGGGAAAGCATTTAACAAGTGTCTATAGTTTAAAAAGGCAGCAGTCAATACACACTGTGAAAAAAGACTTCAACTGTTCTGACTATGGGAAGAACTTCACTCGATCATCAACCCTTAAAGCACACATAAGAACACACACAGGAGAAAAGCCACATCACTGCTCTGAATGTGGGAAGAATTATACTACACTGCAGTCACTAACCTTTCACCAGAGAACACACACAGGAGCAAAGCTGTTTCTTGATAATTATTGTTAACTTGTATGTGTGTTTTAAATATTAAACATTTTGACGTGTTGTTATCCATGTCATTGTTGTAAAAGAGAACGTGTCAGTCAGATGAGATGATGCTGGTGTCTGAAAACTAGCTAACGCTGAACATAGACTATTTGGTTTTCTGTTGGGTTAGACGTAATGCTTTGTAATATTAACAACAGGTCTAAATCCTTTTATGTTTCATGCACTGTATACGCTCTAACCGCCTCCATTTTATGTTGTCATTTAGATTCAACTTTAATGTTCGTCGTGTAGCCTAATCGTGTAGCCTAATTTCAGGTTTTACTGGAATTGTGTGGAGGGAGACTGTATTTGCCAATGCTGCTATTAAAAGGCTGTCATTTGTCATATTTGGCAAATAAAGGATGTGATAATATTGAATGCTGTGTTTTTTAATCTTCCAACTAATGGTTAATCAGTTGTTTTCAATTCTCAAACGTAGGCTTAGGCTATAGGTCTAACATTCAAACGACTTCTTGCATTGTTGACATGGAGTATGACTAAGAGTTGATAGTAGAAGCGCAAAGGAACACAAAGTTTCTACGCTGGCATAGTGGTAGAGCGACGATATAGTAATTTTGGAAATTTCTGTTTTGCTCAGGCTCGAATCCAGGCTCGGCCTATTTTTTTTATATTATCTGTGTGGTCGAATATAAAATAACTTTGTAACTTAAAGAGCTTATAGATCTCCCATAGCCTACCAAAAACTATAAAATCATCAAATCAGCTTTTAAAAAGGAAGTTTATTTCATATTGTAGGTGATAATGCTGACACTTGACACACTGTTTTGGAATCCATGCCACAGCTTGCAGCACTCCGGCACGCGCTAGCGCATTGACCCTAGACAATCCAGGCCCGAGTTGAACTAGAACACCGTGTTTCGTCCCTGACTGCAACCATCGTTCTGGAGTGCATAGTACGTTTTATTTATTTTCAACATATGAGGCTAGTAACTGCCTACTAACTAAACAAAATAACTAGCTAACGAACTAAGAAACTAACTAATTAAATGTCATGTCACTTGACTTGGAAGACCTCACTCAAACTAAAGGGACTGACGTTAGCTAGCTAGCTACGGGACGAGAGCAACGGATAGGACCGAATGGGAGGTTGCACAGAGCAGTGCAGGAAATCGTTTTAGAGCCAATCAGAGCCTAGCAAAAAAAAAAAGACAGGTTGTAGTTTTTTTATTTGAAGAGTTGTTAAAAAAAAACTTTAAATGGAAGTTCACAGTTCAACACGTTAAAAACTAATTAGCATGTTTAAAAGAAACCGTTTCTCTCTACAAACCAGGAACGAATTGTGTTGGTTAAACAGTATTCGCGGTTCTAAAATATCTATGGAGAATAGAGTGGGGAATTTCTCTGTTGGTGGGAGGAGCGTTGGTACTCTATAGGAGAGATCAGCCTGACGTCACAACAACAAAAAACAAATTTCCGGATGGCGGAAGTATCCCCTCCAACGTAGAGAGAGCTATAAACAAGTTATTCTTTATGACAGCGATGAGGCATTAAAATAAAATACCTAGTTTTAAAAAATGTTTGTATCTTGTCCAAACACCATGCTGTTATAATTACAAAGCAATTGGTTTTTACGTGCTTTTTTACGGATAGGTAAAATAGGCTAGTCTATTACAATAAGTTACTTGATTGCCAGCTACTACTGTAGTCTAACTACTAAATAGGAGCTAGTTTGTTACAGATATGTAGGTGAAGATAGGTAAATAGAAAATACATAGAAACGGCATTTGTTTCTGATAGTGATTGACTATTAAGTATTATTATTAAGTATCAATTCTTTATTTTTACCCCAAATGGCCCAAGTCTGACCTCGCAATCGTGACCGCGTTGGATGCGACGGCACCGGCAGCCAGGAGGTTCAGAAAACTACTGTCGTTAGTTAGTTGTGAAGTGTTTCCTTACTCTAATAAAGCCATGCTATTTGGGGGATACAGTTTAGATTGGCCTATGTTTGTTTAAGAATATACATTTTGTCACTTCATAAATTTATCATACTGAATGACAGAGAAACAAAGAAAGAAGCAGCCTAAAACAAGTTAAGAATAAAAGATAGACCAACTTAAAAAAGGAAAAAAAGACGCGGGCTAGTTCTCATAAAGTTAAGGTATAAGCCAGGGAAGCAACGTTTAACTTCATCCATCCATCCATTAACTTTACCGCTTATCCTGTACAGGGTCACGGGGGGGGCTGGAGCCTATCCCAGCGGACACAGGGCGAGAGGCGGGGTACACCCTGGACAGGTCGCCAGTCTATCACAGGGCCGACATATAGGGACAGACAACAACTCACACTCACACTCACATTCACATTCACAGTGACACCTACGGGCAATTTAGAGTCACCAATTAACCTGCATGTTTTTGGACTGTGGGAGGAAACCGGAGTACCCGGAGGAAACCCACGCGAACACGGGGAGAACATGCAAACTCCACACAGAAACGCCCTTGGGTCAGGTGGGGATTGAACCCAGGACCTTCTTGCTGTGAGGCAACAGTGCTAACCACCGAGCCACCGTGCTGCCGTTTAACTTCAATGAAACTTTAATGTTGGCCACTTTGTAATGCTTAAGTTACCAGCAAATTAAAAACGTAATGTGAACAAGTGCTTTCAACATAATGTCTTTGGGTGTTTTTGCTTAATTTCAAAGGGTGAATCTGTACAAATTTAGCCCTCTACAGCTTGCCAAAATTGTGGTTAATACATAAACACAAGAGATTGAAGCATATTATCTCACTCAAAACTGTTACTTCCGCCACCCGGAAGTGTCGCTAGGTCCTTTGTTTACAAACATACTGATCTCTCGTATTCAGCGGCCTTTAAATTCAGGTCGCTGCTGATTGGGTAACACCTCTGACATCCCCCCAAACGATAGAAAACCTCAAAGGCCGTTGCGTATGGAATGAGATTTGCGCCAAAAGTCTACAAAAGTAAAATCAAAATCCACAAACTAAAAAGAAGATAACTTAAAGCCAAAAGAAAAAAAGAAAATCCCCCCAAAAAACTAAAATTCTAAAGAAAAATATACGAACGATAACCAAATCTAAATTCTACAATGAAAACAATTATGATTAAAAAAATAAACAAAATATTTTTAAGTAAAATCTTACAACTCTATATTTGTTTCTTATGGTTTTCAGTTTAGTCATTTTAATCCACTGTTTTCCTGTGTGTTTTTTTATTTTATCTTTTATTGTGGATCAGAGGTTTTGCTTTTTGATTTTTTTTTTTTTTGGCACAAAAATCAAGTGAGGGCGGGGTTTAGAAGATGATTTCTATTGGCCCATCGTAGTTAGAGTGACTGCTAATTTTTCGGCGCAAACACACCCATTCTTAAACGCATCATCATTGTGCGCTTGAAGTCTTTGAACAGCAAAGCAGCAAATGGTACTAGGCCGCAAGTGCCGATTCTGCCAAATAGATCACAGTTTTGACCTGGCTCTGCCTCTTTTTCTTATATTAATTGTGTGGTGGAATATAAAAGAGCTTTGTAACTTAAATAACTTCTAATTGCCCTGTAGCCTACCAAAACCCATCGTAAAATCAGTTTTTAAAAAGTAGATATTTGATGAAAATACTTAGGTCTACATTTGACACTATTCCCGTAATCCATGATGATTCTGCCATCGTTATTGCAGAGTTCTATTGACCCACGATGATCCAGGCCCAAGTTGATTCTAGAACACCAGCTTAATTTAGGCCTATATAATCTAACTCAAAATAAATTTAGCGGTCATCATTCTTAGCTACTTGGACTTTGTGGCTAACATTGAGTTGTTTCCCTTTTGACATCCACTGTATATTTAACTGCTGTAGCTAGGTAGCTAAATATAAACTTAGTCATAAATGCATGCGTTTCCGTGTTTAGTTACTCTAACTGAGACTGTGAGGACTCGGCATTAGTGGCGGACCAATTTGGTGCCCTAGGCAAGAATTTAGCTGGTGCCATTTGCACCGCAGCCATTTCCACCACCAATCGTTGTGTTCATACACTCACACAGTATCCGCATAGCATTATGCATTTGAATTCCTTTATTTCAGAAACAAACAAAACACACTAATTTTAACAAATTATAAATAAGGTATGGCACAAAATATGGTATTAAAGAAACCAATGCAACGACGTAAAAAGATGTATAAATATAATATAAATAAGAGTATTGCACACAAAAACTATATTACAGAAACCTCAGTGCAATATGCATCATCTAGCATTATCCTACAGCCTCACTCGCCTTGCATTTCTTGCAGCAAAGTCATACATGATCATAATAAGACAGTTGTGTTAAGACTACATGATTTGTACAAATGATGGAAAGTCCACTGAGACATTCTTGCTCCATAGTAGATCTTAGGTAGGTATTAATTAGTTTGAACTTGGAGTAACTCCTTTCAGCAACAGCCACTGTAGGAGGAAGAGTGGCTGTGATTCTCAGCTACCCACATATCGAGGTACATTTCTGTCAGCTTCTTCTCAGGTCAGGAAGGTAAAGAATACCATGTTTGTCATGTTTTGCATGCCTGGGCTGTGCTGAGGTGTAGGGGGTAGGAGAACCTTATGCTGCATCACTGCTGGGCTGTGCTGAGGTTCAGGTGTCTGCAGGTGGACCAGGAAATGCAGGGTTGGGAGGAAAACATTTCAAACGTATTCTGAAGAGAGAAGAGGAGAATGTGAACATTAGGTGTTACATTATATTATTCAAATAAAGCTTCTGATGGTCACACCCAGCTACTAATGGCAATATTAAAGCAGGAATAACGTTGTCTAACACATGAAGACGTCAACACAAATGTATGTCAATTTTTTTAGACAGAGTGGATGATTTGTGAAGCACACTTTAGCGTATTTTTCAAAATGTAGGTTATTCCCCAAATAGTTGAATAGTCTTTCCAACTTTTCCAAATTAATTTAAGGTGTGAGTAACTGACATTAATTCTAGCTATTTATTAAATTAACGAATTAGGCTAGCTATCGTCCAAAGTAGACTAATAGGCTAGTTCCAACAGTAACTGCTAATATTCATTCATCATCACGTCATTCCATACCTCTGTCTTTTTCCCGTTGTTCCTCCTCTTCTTTTTCGTCCCTGGGCACCAGAGGGCTTTGGTCTATGTCTACTGTCACTGATGCTAATCGACCTTACCAGTCGCAGCCAGTGTCACGGGCCGGCACCGCTCGGCACCCTTCCCTTGCAGCTTGCTGTCCAAAAACTTCAAGCGCATAATGATGATGATGCTGGGTTTAAAGGCCAGTTCAGACCAAAGATTCGCAACGAAACGGTTTTAGAACGTTGCGGACAAAAGTTGCAGCGGTCTGAACTAATAGTTGCAAGGCGGCTAAAGCCGTTGCATGTCGTCGCAGAAGATTTGGCTTGTCAAATCGCCAAGGGCAGTTTTAGAACGTTAGGAAGCACAGCGCCAGATTTATGTCAAAATGCATTATTCGTTAGTGCGTTTACATGCATATGTTGGATTTGTTATCATTTAAATAAGCTATTGTTTACTAACATACTCGGCATCATATGGTAGCTATGGTGCCAATCGCAACTCAATAAAAAACGACTGTCATACACTAGCTCATATACTAATAGGGAAATAAAATTATGAAATGATTTGTGTTAATGTTAGCTAACTGTAGTGGGCTATGCCGTTACTAAGGAAACGATAATTTGTGTCTGTGCTAGTTGCTTTGGTGTGAACTACTCAGTTTTAGAGCGTTTACGATCAGACGACCGGATTCTTTTGCCAGTTGCAGCCAGTAGCGTCGTGAATCATTGGTCTGAACTGGCCTTAAGAATGAGTGTTTTGGAGCGGAAAAATTATCTTTCACTCCAACTATGATGGGCCAATAGAAATCATCTCTTAAACCCGGCCCTCACGTGATTTTTGTGCCAAAAATTAAAAAAATCCAAGAGCAAAACCACTGATCCACAACCAAAAAAAAAACATATCAGAAACCAGCAGATTAGAATGAATAAACTGAAAACCATAAGAAACAAATATAGATTTGTAAGATTTAAGTTAAAATTATTTTGTTTAGCTTTTTGTTTATTTTTTTGTTTTATTTTCGATTTTTGTAGTTTTCTTATATTTTTCTTTTGGATTTTAGTTTTTCTTTTGGATTTTAGTTTTTTGCGTTTGGAATTTTGTTATACTTTTGGATATCTTCTTTTTTGTATGTTGATTTTGCTTGCTTTCCTTTTGGAGACTTTTGGCACAAATCTCATTCCATAGTTGCGCGCCTTTTCACTCCTTTTCGAGGAAACGTCGTTCAACCAGCAAACACCGCTTTGAGATTGAACGTGCTCCAAGAACAAAGAAGCCCTCCCCCACGTAAACAGAATAAAAATAGAAAAAAGGGGTACAACTCCAGCTTCTTCGTGCAAACATTGAAGCAAGGATTTACAGGACGGGCAAAGAGAGATATTTGTAGAGAACGCATTAATCTCAAATTGTGAAGAGTCAACAGGAATTACAATGGCTGAGGTAGGCTGAGGAAAAACAATCAATCTGGTTACACTATTTCTCTTATGTTGTTAAGGCTTAAGTAAAACAGTGTATTTCAACTCTGAATTACGTTTACTTATATGTAGTGAAATTTACCCTGAAGTGATATTAAATGTTTCCTACTGAAACTACGATGCCTGTTCGTGCGGGGAGAGAAAAGGAAATGTTTGCCATGACGGTGTAGGTGAGGGGTATGTGAGAGTAAAGAGAGAGGGGGGTCATACTACTGGGCTCAATATCTCACTGTAGCTGTAAATAGCGCAAGTGTAGAGTGAGATCTGTAAGCAAGCGACGTAGTAAAACTGAACTGATTGGCTATTGGCATTTTTTTTGTCATTTTTGTTTTGTTAATTTAATGGTCTGCCACCTCAAGAATTGAGCTCGGTAACTAATTAACATGTAAAGCGCAATTCAAAGCCTGTGCGACTAGGAACTGGCAGTTGGAGTTGGGCCTTTATGCACGTTTTTGTTTGTCTTCCCAGTCGGGGAAAAAAGGCATAGGTGACAAAATGACAAGGGGGTCGCTGCCTGCTGCTCTCCGTGTAAACATAGATGCTCAGCAGGATGGGGTTTTCGCTAACGCTCGTGCAAATTGGTGGTGCTACTATTTCTTCCTGCTCTGTTTGCAAAGACAGCTAATTGCTTCATTTAGGTAGCTTGTCGGTTGCAGACGGTTTAAAACAAAAAAAGTCCCAAATAGGAGATTTTATAATAGCATACTTTCAACCAGCTCTTCCATTATTGCATTCGCTAAAACAGCGTACGGGGGTGAGGAATGTGGCGGGGTTCATGGCGACATAACTATCGTGACGTTCGCTGCGTCTCAACCATGTACTTTTCTAAATAGTAAGCCAAAAAATATTTAGTATGTCCCATACATAGTATGCCAAAAATGCGTGCAAAAGTCTCTACTTTGCATATGCAGCTGAAGTAGTATACCCATTAAAGGAAAAAAGTAGTCACACATTTGCTTTTGGGTAGAGTCAACTGCGATTGCAGACCATTACAAAACACTAAAATGCCGCTTTGCATGCAGCCTTTACGCAACGCCTGCAAGCAGAAAAAAAATCAAATCGGACAGTGCTCTCTTTTTTTATTTCTGCAAAGCGGCAAGCCATCAGAGCAAAGAAGCGATTCAAAAGGAGCATTTGAGAAAGTTGTATTCCAATGTTAATTTTGTATTGATTTGTGCAAGAATGAGAGGTTATGAAACTGGGGCAATGGCTGTGAATAGTTCTGTTTCTTTAAGTACATAAACAAAAAAAATTCTGAGGCGTGCGGTGACGACCCCAAGCAACAGTACAATACTGTACCCTTTTCTCATGATCACGTAGAGGTTTTCGGAAAAGTTGACAGCCCCAGCAATAGTCAAATTAAATATAAGCCATTATATAACTAAATCAAAAGGATCTTGCTCATAGGCCTGTACACAAATGAAAAGATACTAGGAAGACTTTAGCCTATGCCAACATAGCCTAAGCCTGTCACAGGGTCAAACTCCCAGCGTCTGTGCTGCAGAGGCACAACACTATGCTAAGGTTAAATGATCAAGTCAAATAATAATAGCTAATGATTAATGTTGGATCCGATGCATAATGCATAGGTTTAGGCCCACTATTTTTATGTGCTATTTGGTATTTAAAAAAAATCCACAACCCTTGAATCCTGATTTGGAAATCGGCAACGATCGAAGCTTCGAAGCATTTGGGTCAGCCCTAGAAATGCCACGTCAGAGCGCCGACTAGGAGAGGCCTTTGCCACACAAGGTGACAATTCCCTAGTCATCATCATCGTCATCCGCTTTGTCCGGGGTCGGGTCGCGGAGGTAGCAGTTCAAGCAGGGCATCCCAAACTTCCCTTTCCCGGGCCACATTAACCAGCTCTGACTGGGGGATTCCAAGGCGTTCCCAGGCCAGTGTGGAGATATAATCCCTCCACCTGGTCCTAGGTCTGCCCCGCGGCCTCCGCCCAGCTGGACGTGCCTGGAACACCTCCCTAGGGAGGCGGCCAGGTGGCATCCTTACTAGATGCCCGAACCACCTCAACTGGCTCCTTTCTACGCAAAGGAGCAGCGGCTCTACTCCGAGTCCCTCACGAATGGCTGAACTTCTCACCCTATCCCTAAGGGAGATGCCAGCCACCCTCCGGAGGAAACTCTTTTCCGCCGCTTGTATCCGCGATCTCGTTCTTTCGGTCATGACCCACCCTTCATGACCATAGGTGAGAGTAGGAACGAAGATAGACCGGTAGATTGAGAGCTTTGCCTTCTGGCTCAGCTCTCTCTCTTCGTCACAACGGTGCGATAGAGCGACTGCAACACCGCACCCGCTGCTCCAATTCTCCGGCCCATCTCTCGTTCCATTTTACCCTCACTCGAGAACAAGACCCCGAGATACTTGAACTCCTTCACTTGGGGTAAAGACTCATTCCCTACCTGGAGTAGACAATCCATCGGTTTCCTGCTGAGAACCATGGCCTCAGATTTGGAGGTGCTGATCCTCATCCCAGCCGCTTCACACTCAGCTGCGAACCGATCCAATGAGTGCTGCAGGTCGCAGACTGATGATGCCATCAGGACCACATCATCTGCAAAAAGCAGTGATGCAATCCTCTGCCCACCAACCCGCAGCCCCCTCCCCCGCGGCTACGCCGTGAGATCCTGTCCATGAATACCACAAACAGGATAGGTGACAAAGCGCAGCCTTGGAGGAGGCCAACCCTCACCGGAAACGAGTCCGACTTACTGCCGCAGACCCGGACACAGCTCTCGCTTTGGGAGTACAGAGATTGGATGGCTCTGAGTAGAGACCCCCTCACCCCATACTCTCGCAGCACCTCCCACAGTATTTCCCGGGGAACCCGATCATACGCCTTCTCCAAATCCACAAAACATGTGTAGACCGGATTGGCATACTCCCAGGCCCCCTCAAAGATCCTCGCGAGGGTAAAAAGCTGGTCCGTTGTTCCACGACCAGGCCGGAAACCGCATTGTTCCTCCTCAATCCGAGGTTCGACTATCGGTCGAACCCTCCTTTCCAGCACCCTGGAGTATACTTTCCCGGGGAGGCTGAGTAATGTGATGCCTCTGTAGTTGGCACACACTCTCCGGTCCCCCTTTTTGAACAGGGGAACCACCACCCCGGTCTGCCACTCCTTAGGTACTGTCCCCGACTTCCACGCAATGTTGATGAGACGTGTCATCCATGACAGTCCCTCAACACCCAAAGCCTTCAGCATTTCTGGGCGGATCTCATCAACCCCTGGGGCTTTGCCACTGTGGAGTTGTTTGACTACCTCAGTGACCTCCGCCAGGGAGATTGATGCTGATCCCCCATCATCCTCCAGCCCTGTCTCTACTATGTAGGGTGGGTTTGTCGGGTTCAGGAGTTCCTCAAAGTGCTCCTTCCACCTCCCAATCACCTTGTCAGTTGAGGTCAACAACGTCCCATCCTTACTGTATACAGCTTGAATGGTTCCCTGCTTTCCCCTCCTGAGGTGTCGGATGGTCTTCCAGAACCGCTTTGGCGCCAGCCGAAAGTCCTTCTCCATGGTTTCTCCGAACTCCTCCCACACCCGCTGCTTTGCTTCTGCCACGGCCGAGGCTGCAGTCCTTCGGGCCTGTCGGTACCTTGCAACTGCCTCCGGAGTCGCCCGGGACAGCATGTCCCGGAAGGCCTCCTTCTTCAATCGGACGGCTCCCCTGACCACCGGTGTCCACCAGGATGTTCGAGGGTTACCGCCCCTTGAGGCACCTAAGACTTTGAGACCACAACTCTCAGACGCAGCTTTAGCAATGGAGGCTTTGAACATCGCCCACTCCGGTTCAATGCCCCCAGCCTCCACAGGGATGCCAGAGAAGCCCCGCCGGAGGTGTGAGTTGAAGGCCTCCCGGACCGGGGACTCCTCCAGACGTTCCCAGTTCACCCGCACTACACGCTTGGGCTTACCAGGTCTGTCCAGAGGCTTTCCCCGCCACCTGACCCAACTCACCACCAGATGGTGATCAGTTGACAGCTCTGCCCCCCTCTTCACCCGAGTGTCCAAAACATATGGCCTCAGGTCCGATGATACGATAACAAAATCGATCATCGACCTTCTGCCTAGGGTGCTCTGGTACCAGGTACACTTATGAGCATCCTTATGTTCGAACATGGTGTTTGTTATGGCCATTCCATGACTAGCACAGAAGTCCAATAACAAGCCACCACTCGGGTTCAGATCGGGGAGGCCGTTCCTCCCAATCACGCCTCTCCAGGTGTCTCCATCATTGCCCACATGTGCGTTGAAGTCCCCCAGCAAGACTACAGAGTCCCCCTCAGGAGCCCCATACAAGGCTCCATCCAGGGTCTCCAAAAAGGCCGAATACTCCAAACTTCTGTTCGGTGCATAGGCACAGACAACAGTCAGAGTTTTCCCCCCCATGACCCGCAGGCGTAGGGAGGCGACCCTCTCGTCCACTGGGGTAAACTCCAACAATTCCCTAGTTATCTACCATAATAACTTTTGCCTGTGGAAACGCAAAAATAACCGTTCCGGTCCGGTCCGACTCGGTCCGACCCGTTACCTATGCTCGGTGGAAATGAGCCATATGATTGGTTTATCACCAAAACATTTTCACTAGCTCCATTCAACGGAGGGAATATTATATTTGGTACCCTAATGAGAGACAGAAAAAAATCTGAATTTGTGGTAATATAATCCTGTTTAGTATTTTCAAGATGTTTTCTGTATATTTGGATTTTTTGAAGTATATGAGGGAAAAAGAATGCAAGAAAATTACTGACTTTGACTATTTTTATTTTATGTAGGACCCCTGATGTGTGTATTTTGATCTGAGATATGATCTTTCTTATTTAAGTATTCTTTTTATTTTTGCCCCTGGACAACAGAACATCCTGACACCTCTTCAAAAACAACCCAGACCAGTCCAGCTGCTAATTTCTTATCACAACAGTACAGTTCACTCTGCTTCTCTACCTTTGAAGACAGCAGTCATTTTGTTGTTGGACTGCAGGAAACTGCTGGGGGCTGATGGGAAATGGAGTGTTGCATCCACTGAAAAGACAGAAATAGTTCAAGGAAATCTACACCACTGTTTTGAAAAGGAAAAGCATTTAACAAGTGTCTACGGTTTCAAAAGGCACCAGTCAATACACACTGTGAAAAAATACTTCAACTGTTCTGACTGTGGGAAGAACTTCACTAAATCATCAAAACTTAAACTACACATAAGAAAACACACAGGAGAAAAGCCATATCACTGCTCTGACTGTGGGAGGAACTTCACTCAATCGTCAGCCCTTAAAACACATAAGAACACACACAGGAGAAAAGCCATACCACTGCTCCGACTGTGGGAAGAATTATAGTACACTGCAATCACTAAACATTCACCAGAGAACACACACAGGAGAAAAGCCATATCACTGCTCTGACTGTGGGCGGAACTTCACTCAATCGTCAACCCTTAAAACACATATAAGAACACACACAGGAGAAAAGCCATACCACTGCTCTGACTGTGGGAAGAATTATGTTACACTGCAATCACTAAACATTCACCAGAGAACACACACAGGAGAAAAGCCATATCACTGCTCTGACTGTGGGAAGAATTATGTTACACTGCAATCACTAAACATTCACCAGAGAACACACACAGGAGAAAGTCCATATCACTGCTCTGACTGTGGAACTAGTTTTAAGAAATCCTCAAATCTTCTAAGACACAGACGGCTGCATACAGGAGAAAAGCCACATCACTGCTCTGACTGTGAGAAGAAGTTCTCTTCATATTCACACCTCAAAATACACATAAGAACACACACAGGAGAAAAGCCATATCACTGCTCTGACTGTGGGAAGAACTTCACTCTATCGTCACACCTTAAAGCACACATGCGAACACACACAGGAGAAAAGCCATATAACTGCTCTGACTGTGGGAAGAATTATACTACACTGCAATCACTGAACATTCACCAGAGAACACACACAGGAGAAAAGCCATATCACTGCTCTGACTGTGGGAAGAACTTCACTCAATCATCAAACCTTAAATCACACAAGAGAACGCACACAGGAGAAAAGCATCATTGATCTGACTGAGGGAAGTATTTTTATCAATTGGGAAACCTTACTAAACACAAAATAACACACACAGGAGGAAAAAAAATATTCAGAAAAGGACAATATTCCAATTAGCCGGTTAGGGCTTGGTGAGCTGCCAAACAAATGTTTTGTATTGTAATAGTAAAATAACATTGTGAAATAAAGAACCTTATGGGCCTGTGAACCTTCTGACCTCACACTGAACTCTGTGATAGGTGATGAGTCTACACCCAAATGGGGGCTCTATTGAGTATGCTGCTGCAAGATCAGTCGGCACCCTGTGGTGGCCATTTTGTTATGTTATTATATTGCAGGAAAGCTTTGGGCTACTAGAGTGTCAAGGAAACTCCTTTCAAGGATGCTATCTTGTGGTTTGACAACTGAAAATGTACCTGTCTTTCCTGTCTATATAAACTGTAACATGACCATTGCAAGTTGGTAGTTACACTAGGTAGCTGCCCACTCACGTTTAAATAAACCATTACTTTAACTTAGGAATTTGTGTTTGTGTTTAACGTTCTTCTTCCACATCAGGGTTAGGAGAAAACACACACATGAGAACACATACAAGAGAAAACCCATATCACTATTGGTGCTCTGACTGTGGAATGAGTTTTTAGACATTAAGACACATTTGGATACATACAGGAGAAAAGCCATATCACTGCTCTGTCTGCGGCAAGAAGTTCACTCGATTGTCACACTTAAAAACACATATAAGAACACACGGGAGAATAGCCACATTAATTGGGGCCCCTCACTAGACATCAAAGAAAACACAAATGAGAAAAGCCAAATCAGTGCCAAGACTGAGATAAGCATCCACTTTGTTGCCATGTGTAAGGTTGTATGTTCTGTAATATTATATAATAAAAAATAAAAACAGATTTTTGCATTACAATAATGTTTTCAGCACCTCGCTTCACCATGGCTGTGAATGATTAAAAGCAGATCAAACCACTTTCACAGGTTTGTGAAGGACAGTTTAGAAACACTACTTGTTAAAAGACTGTGATGGTGATACACCTCATGCCCTCTTTACTCACTTTCATTCAGTTTCATTATAATGTCATGGCTGTGTTTGTTTTCAAATAATGAATTATGTAAGCTGCCAAAAAATTATAATATCGCGTGCTGGAAATAATGTAAGTATTTTGCCTTTAGTGGAGGGGAAAATATTCTATTCTTTCATTATTCGCATTTCATTATTAAGTGGTGTATATTGGTGAAGATTATCTCGCTGGACAAAATGTCTAAGTGTCATAAAGGTTTGTTTTCCACAGAGCTTATTTTGTGCAATCATCCAAAATCCAATGTAAAAATCCCATTGACTTTCTGTCCAGGGAACCCTTGGTGATGCTAACCTCCGTGTTGTTCACTGTTCATTTTATGTACTCTGTGTGTGTGCGTGTGTGCGTGTGTATGTGTGTGTGTAAAAAATGTGTCATCCCTGACTCACTCTATATGGGTCTTTTCCAAACGCCCCCCCCCCCAACCTCACACACACACACACCCTCTTCCTACTCACTTCCACTCCATATGCACGTTCATGTGGAGGGTCTGCCGTAAACATCTGCTCAAACTAATGTCTACATTTAATATTGTCATACAGACAACAACTTAAGGTTACATTCTATTTACGATCAGTAGACTGTTATTTTGATTGTAAAGTGTTGTATATTTACAGGGACTGTTGCAAAAACAAAGCAATTAAGGTAAGAATGAAAAACTGAAAGATATTCCCCCCAAAAATCTTTCTGCAAAACAACCTTGAGAATAATTTAAATATTTATTAAGCACTCTAACAAAAGTTGCTACTATGAAACCATGGTGACGACATTACAAGTTAGGGCAGTTCCTGTTTCCGCCAGAGTAAAGGGAACTTCGTCTCAAAGTGTGCTGCTATTCATACCCTAAACACTGAGAGGGAGCTTCACACACAGACTTGCACTCCAAAACAGAGTTGGAGTGCGTAGGGGAGGAGTGCACAATTTGGAAACGGCCCTCAGTCACAGACTCACTTATTTAGGGATAGCCAGAGTAGAGAGGCTCCGGGAGTAGCCAATCAGATTTCAAACTGTTATGGAACTTTCTGATGGAGTTTTCTTTTTGGGAACACAGATTTGTTGTTTGTAAAAAATACAAATCTATGTTGTAAATTATTGGATAATTATGTCTATCAAAACTGTTTGGTTTTATAAATTGTTAATACGTGAGATCGACCCTCGGAAGGCTGAGGGAGCTGGTGAACAATGATGGTCCCTCCAGAGGTGAATATCACAGGGCTGGGACGATTCAGGCAGAGTTGAAGCTAAAATTATGCATCCTTTGGTGAGAAAGGGGAGTGCGGATTCTGGATGTAATTTATTTCCATTGACTGGCACTCTAAATAAAATAAAACTTCTGGTCTTTAATCTGTGAAATTAATCGTCACCTATGGGCCCCCGAAATTTTTTTTATCAAAATGTTTAAGCCTAAATTTTTCCTGTATTTTATTTACAGGCTACAAAAAGAAATCTTTATTAAGAGCTATATTAGACGTCACAACGCTCGTGCTCGGCTGCTGAAGTGCATGCTCGTGACATCGAGGTCGAGCGATAAAAAAAATGGCAGATCGGTAAATTAGTTTGTGATTGCAATGTTTATTTTAGGCGTTGATAGCTTCTGATTCAGTAATTGTGTCGCAATGGTTTCTGCATTATCAGTGTAGGTTTTCCTAACCGAGGTGCAGTTATAAAAAAAAAAAAAATAGCCAATGGTTTATGTTTTTGAATTAATCGCCTGATTGAACTGGGCTATGTATTACACATGCTCTTGGTCATAATGTTAGGAGACTGCATTAAATGTATTTTAAGATATTGAAGCTGCATTATTTTTTGCATGCATTTACAGGACTTATGGTATTGAAATAAAGCTACCCCACCAAAGCTAAATGCGCGACATTGGTTTTGATGGTTATTTTTTATCCATATTATTAACAGTTGTTACACCGAAATCTGTGACCGTCGAAACCTGTGACCGTAGAGGGCGCTGTTGCATATTTTCTGGATCTATTTGTACGGATTTCGGTGTAACACCGGAAGTTATCACTTCGAAGAAGCCTTGTGAGCCTTGCTGCTTCCAGACAGTTGATTTATAGTTTGATGGCTAAGAAGAGGGAATGAGACTGTGCAGACCCGAACAAATTTTTTTTTTGTTGAAAAAACAAATCAAATTCTGGCTTCTTCGTGAAGAGAAGTAAAGACCTTCCTACGTAGTGATAGTTGAGGAGACCGGCGCATGCGTCTGTACTTGAAAGGCCACAGGAATCACAATGGCTGAGGTATGCTCAATTATAACTATCAATATGGTTACATGTTAATATAACGTATTTTGTCAAGACTTAAGTAAAACAGTGGGTTTCCTGTCTGAATTACGGTTACTTAGTGAAGAACAGTATTGGAGAAACCAATTAGAAAATGTAGTTTAGCAAACTACCAATTATCTTACGCTAAAAGTAGTTGGAGTTCAAGAATTTTACCCTGAACAAGTGAAATGTGATTTTTTCGACTGAACCTACGATGCATGCACGTGTGTGGAAAGAAAGATAAGTGTTTTCCATGATCCTGTGGTGGAGGGTGGAAGATGAGAGGTGGCGAAGAAAATGTATGTTTCAGTGATGTGCAAAAATGAACGAACGAATAATTTTGAACTGATGATTTTGGTGTCCGAATCGAACCAGAATATCAAAACAATCGAACTTTTACTGACTCACTAAAAACGGACGCTTCCGTGCTAAACAATCAGTCAATGCTTTCATCAACATTCAATTTATATTACTCACGAACACATACAGCTCCATACGTCTATGAATAGCCTAATCATTCATGTACATGATGGCTCAGCCTATTGAAATTTGATTTTTTTTTAAATTGGACCCAGCCCTGCAGGCGAAACAATTGGACTTATTTCTAAATTGTTACGGACATTCTCTCAATGCAGTATACATTTTACAACAAACTTGTCATTAGTCTTACATTAAAGAAAAGGTTTTGACTTCAGTTAAAAATGTGTTAAAGGTGGGGTATGCCGTTTTCTGGGAAAGGCAAAAACGCCTGAATTTGAAAATACAGCCCTCCTCCTGCAGCCCTCCCTGTCATTAGCCCCTCCTAACAGACGAGCATAGGCATATGCCAGCGCGCAACACAAGGTTTGCTCGTCTTGACCAGAGCCAGAGGCAACCATCAGCAAGCCATGAGTCCAAATTGTGACCGATGGAGTCTCAGGGGTGTCTCCATCTCTGAAACGCTTCACCGATATTTACACGTGTTCTATTGCGTTTGTCAGACTCTATTTTAGACTCTTTTTGATAAGTCCGTCTTCCTCTTTTTGAGTTCCTTCGTAGTGTAGGCAGTTGTTGCCAATGCTGGAATAGCAACTTTTTTTTGCAGGATTGTCCGCCATTGAATCACACTTTCACTGTCTGAAGGGATGTGAACGCGTGTCTGCATTTGTAGAAGAGCCAATAGGAACGCCCTCTCTCTGAAATGACCTGTGAGTGGCCAAAGTCTACCGTCACGGAGTAGATTTTCTGATGCCTGTAAACAGAGCCAAGAGGAGGGCAGGAGTAGAGGTTTTCTCTCAGACCACTTGAATTACAATATGCTGCATTAATATGCTGCGGTTAATATGACATTTTTGCCCAATGATGCCAAAAGAAAACAGCCTCTCCCACCTTTTAAATCAACTGCATATACGGACGATTATCAGCTGATTGCATTGGGCTGTTTGGGGAAACAGGTCGCTGTTTGGAGAAACGGATCGCTGTCATTGGGCTGTTTGGGGAAACGGATCGCTGTCGTTGGGCTGTTTGGGGAAACGGATCGCTGTCATTGGGCTGTTTGGGGAAACGGATCGCTGTCATTGGGTTGTTTGGGGAAACGGATCGCTGTCATTGGGCTGTCACCCTTAAAAATATTGTTATGTTATTGAATTGCATCGGAAATTATTTTGGAAGTAGATAAACTTTGGATGTGGAACGTTTTAAAGCATATTGAATTGCCTATATGAATGGAATGCGCTAGTCAAAATAAAGTGGACTTGACAATACTGTGCAAAGTCACAACTATGAAAGAAAATCAACCATTTTGTCAAGGTATTCCTGTTGTTATTCTTCCATGTGCAAATGTATAAAATTCCAAATGTATTATTACATTTTGTTGGAAATGCCAGTTAATATATAAAGTCATTAAACAAATATGCAATAATAAAACCCTATAAAGCTACAAAAACAGGTTAAACTAAATCATTACAAATACATAGCTATTCTATTTATCTAAGAGGTAATCATTCCTCAGTCATACCTCTCTATCATTACAAATACATAGCTATTCTATTTATCTAAGAGGTCGTCATTCGTCATAGTCATACCTGTCTACGTAAGACACCAAGCCTTGTACGTTTTTCACTATTGGGTCACACTTTTTTCAAGGTTTAGGTATTTGTAATTCCAGGCACTTCAATGTAGAGGTCAATCCGTTATCAGCCAGGCCGATTATTAGCCGATATTCAGCATTTTACAGATCATTGGTATCTGTATTTTTTTTGTGTCAATTGCCGATAAAATAAATTAATTGAAAATGATGCTCTGATGCAGCAGCCTCTCTCTCTGTCCGTAGTTACCAATCTGTGGTCACGAGCAGTGTCCCGTACACAGCACTATCTGAATGTTATACGTCACGAGTATCAACGAAGAAGAGCTATATTGCGTTCACAGCACTATCTGAAGGTTATACGTCACGATTAATAGCCTGTCAACACTGAAGAGCTATGTCGCATACACAGCACTATCTGAATGTTATACGTCACGAGTAGCAACCCTAAAGAGCTATGTCCCGTACACAGCACTATCTGAGTGTTATACGTCACGAGTATCAACACTGAAGAGCTATGTCAATGATCAACTTGATTAAGAGTCAGATTAAATTATTAAACGGGGCTCCATCCCTAGGCAAAGCTCTCAATCTACCGGTCTATCTTCGTTCCTACTCTCACCTATGGTCATGAAGGGTGGGTCATGACCGAAAGAACGAGATCGCGGATACAAGCGGCGGAAATGAGTTTCCTCCGGAGGGTAGCTGGCATCTCCCTTAGGGATAGGGTGAGAAGTTCAGCCATTCGTGAGGGACTCGGAGTAGAGCCGCTGCTTCTTTGCGTAGAAAGGAGCCAGTTGAGGTGGTTCGGGCATCTAGTAAGGATGCCACCTGGCCGCCTCCCTAGGAGGTGTTCCAGGCACGTCCAGCTGGGCGGAGGCCGCGGGGCAGACCTAGGACCAGGTGGAGGGATTATATCTCCACACTGGCCTGGGAACGCCTTGGAATCCCCCAGTCAGAGCTGGTTAATGTGGCCCGGGAAAGGGAAGTTTGGGATGCCCTGCTTGAACTGCTACCTCCGCGACCCGACCCCGGACCAAGCGGACGACGACGATGATGATGATGATGATGATGATGGCTCCATCCCATCATTTATGCTTATTATAGCAAGGCTCAGAGGGAAACTATTGGTTTAATCCTTGTCATTAATTTATAAGCAAAAATAGTCAGACATTTCAATCTCAAATATGAAGTAGTACATTCTCAGTTGTGTGAATGGCTGATCATAGCACTAAATGCAATTTATAAAGAGAGCAGAATTATGTTACTCTGTGAAGGTTGTTGCTGCCGTGCATATAATTCAGAAGTCCATTGTTGATGGTTTAATGAGCAATTATTATGCGGTACTTAGTAGCAGATATTCCAAAGTTATTGATGGAACGCAGCCTTGTATGAAACATACTGCATGGTTGAATATTTCGTGCAATAAATTCTGATCTTGACAGGGATGGCCTCTCCCTATTCACAGATAATTTAGTTTAGTCTGACTCTGCTTTGATCAAATATTCAAAGGGGGCGTGTCCCTTGACTTAGTTTCAGGGGAAGGCAGAGAGGTGTCAAAATGGTGTCAAAATTATAGCTTTGACTAATTCCATGTATTTCTATTATAAAACTCATTCAAGTTATGTAGCTGTAGCTCCTTGTTACGAATGTTTTAGGACCAAGCATTGTGTATACCAGTTGGGAAACAGGGTTATCCTCTAAAAGTAAACAATTATACATTCAGAAAATGTATATGATTACAAACAATTTTATACTTGCATTTTCCTTGTTAATAAAATTCATTTGTATAGCACTTTTCACACACAAAGGCAATTCAATGGGCTTTACACAAGGAAAGCAAAAATCAATAAAGAAAAAAGACAAATAATTATTTTATTTAGAGAAACAAAATTGCTAAGAAGGAACAATTGCGCCAAACACAATAGAGAATATATGTGTTTTAAGTGGATTTAAAAGTAGTCAGGCAAATCTCAGATCTTCCTGAAGTTGTTTCCAGTTATTTGTTGTATAGTAACTAAACACTGATTCACCTTTTTTAGTTGTAAGTCTGGGGATGATTAGCACACCTGTTCCAGATGACCTGAGCGCTCTAGAAGGTTCATATTGTATCAGCATGTCGGTAATGTATTTTGGCCCCAAATTATTTAGGGACTTGTAGGTGAGCAACAGTATTTAAAAAATCAAAACTGACACAATGTAGTGATTTGAGAATTGGTGTAATATGATCATATGTTTTGGTGTTTGCGAAAAGTCTAGCTTCTACTCGAGAGAAGACCATTACAGTAGTCCAGCTTACTGATAAAACCCCCAGAATTTCCTTCAGCTAAATAAGGAAAAAAGTGAGCTGATTATCTTTGGTGCTAAAGAGGAAAGGCTAAAAGTTAGCACACACTTTGAGTCCATGTCTCTGCAAACTAAGGACCAAGCTAGAAATCTTGGTGTCATCATTGACTTAGCGTGGCTGTTGAAATTTAGGTCTAACTTAGCAATGAAGTCCGCATACTATCACACTCAACCATGTATCTGCAGCTTCCCCCTAATGGAGACTGAGCAACAGACCTGAAGTAGGTGGAGGTGGGTGCGCAGCAACAAGAGCCGTGCAGGGCCAGCAGTAGGAACCAGTTTAAAAATACTACCTTAAACTTATGATTAATATTCCAAAAGTGAGCCATGTTTTAAAAGTAGTAAGAGATTATATATAGAGAGAATTATTTTCTTATACATGTTTAAAAAATAACCATTCAATTTAAATCAAATGTATAGTTTTACATTTGAGTCACGCTTTGATTTAAATTGAATTTAAATACCTTTGAGTAATTTGCAACTTTCTTCGACTTCTAGGATCCTGGACAAAAGAACATCCTGACACCTCTTCAAAGACTCGAACCTCGACCAATCCAGCTGTTTATTTCGAATCCCAACAGAGCAGTCCACTCTGCTCCTCTACCTTTGAAGACAGCAGTCATTTTGTTAAAGGACTGCAGGAAACTGCTGGGGGCTAATGGGAAATGGAGTGTTGCAACCACTGAAAAGACAGAAATAGTTCAAGGAAATCTACATCACTGCTTTGAAAAGGGAAAGCATTTAACAAAAGTCTACGGTTTCAAAAGGCACCAGTCAATACATACTGTGAAAAAATACTTCGACTGTTCTGAATGTGGGAACAAGTTCACTTCATTGTCAAACCTAAAAACACACATAAGAATACACACAGGAGAAAAGCCATATCACTGTTCTGACTGTGGGAAAAAATTCACCTCATCGTCACACCTTAAAACACACATAAGAATACACACTGGAGAAATGCCATATCACTGCTCTGACTGTGGGAAGAACTTCATTAAATCGTCAGCCCTTACATCACACATAAGAACACACACAGGAGAAAGTCCATATCACTGCTCTGATTGTGGAAGGACTTTTAAGACATCTTCAAATCTTTTCAGACACAGACGGCAACATACAGGAGAAAAGCCACATCACTGTTCTGTCTGTGGGAAGAACTTCGCTATATCAACACACCTTAAAACACACTTAAGAACACACACAGGAGAAAAGCCATATCATTGCTCTGATTGTGGGAAGAACTTCACTCAATTGTCTAGTCTAACATGTCATCAAAGAACACACACAGGAGAAAAGCCATATCACTGCTCTGACTGTGGGAAGAATTATGCTACACTGCAATCACTAAATATTCACCAGAGAACACACACAGGAGAAAAGTCATATCACTGCTATGACTGTGGGAAGAAGTTCACTCATTTGTCTAGTCTAACATGTCATCAAAGAACACACACAGGAGAAAAGCCATATCACTGCTCTGACTGTGGGAAAAATTGTGCTACACTGCAATCACTAAACCTTCACCTGAGAACACATACAGGAGAAAAGCCATATCACTGCTCTGACTGCGGGAGGAACTTCACACAATCATCAACCCTTAAAAAACATAATAACACACACAGGAGAAAAGCCATATCACTGCTCTGACTGTGGGAGGAACTTCACACTATCATCAACCCTTAAAAAACATAAGAACACACACAGGAGAAAACCCATATCACTGCTCTGACTGGGAAGAATTTGAATCACCTTACTATTCAGAAAAACTCACACAGTAGAAAAAAATATTCAGAAAAAGTAGCTACACTCAACTCACGATTCGTTACAATTCATGATACTGAATTTGCAATACGATTTTTCAGGATTAAAAAATAAAATAATGTTGAAGAGAAATTATCACTGAATTTGATTCCTTTCATTATTTCTGAGACAAACTACAAAATATTTTTTATTTCTGAGGTAGGGAATAAGTTATGCAAAATAAGTCACAAATCTATACATATTCAATAACAACCTGAAAGTAGCCTATAATTATAATTTTCCAAAATCACACAGCATCTAATTCAAAATGTTTTTTTAAATACTGTTTATTATTACATTAATTTGAGGTTGGCATTTGTTACCTATTAAATTCTGTGGGACCGCCAGTGCTCTCAAAATCACCATGACAACAGCCAGAGAGGGGCTTCTCTACTATGAAGAGGATCAAGACCTACCTGAGGAACATCATGACACAGAATCGCCTGAATGCTCTGGCTATGTTCTTTGTGGAGAAAAAAACAAATGTAAAACATCCCTGACTTTAATAATTGAGTAATTGAGAGGTTTGCCACTCAGAAGGACAGAGTGGCCAAATTCCTTTACACATAAAATGGCAGACACCCACACAAGGTTCCCCTGACCCCATTTGCTTTTGTATATAATTGACTTTAGCATAAGATTTTATTGTGTAAGAATGCCTTACATTTTTCATTTTGCCATTTAATAAATACTTCACAGACCACTGGTATCCTGTATAATATTGGTAAAGCTGACTGAATATGGCACAGCACCACCTAGAAAATGTTTCACCAGCTGCCACTGATATGTGCAGTACTGCTGCTTATACGTCTATGTAATGGTCAGTTGAAAGCG
Source organism: Galaxias olidus (assembly GCA_026901105.3). Taxonomy (NCBI): domain Eukaryota; kingdom Metazoa; phylum Chordata; class Actinopteri; order Galaxiiformes; family Galaxiidae; genus Galaxias; species Galaxias olidus. The sequence continues at coordinate 74,052 of JAPMUY010010907.1, read as the reverse complement.
GAGGTCACAGAGGCCAGCCGATGTGTTGATGTGGAGTCCTCCCAAGTCCTTACTGCGTATCACGCGAAGTGTCTTCTCCTTGAGTCAAGCAATCGCTGATTGGTTGAGCAGGGAAGGAAGTAGGAAGCGAGAAAATATCCGGTAATATTTTTGTTAGAAAACACACACAGACAGCAATCAAAACAACAATAGTGACGTTTGAATAGCGACTCGTGAACGAGGTTGGCAAATACAGATATTTCTACGGCCCCGCAAAAAAAAAATAAAAAAAATAATGAGGTCACTATCCATAACGTTTCTTATCCGTGTTTCTTCTAAGTTTTTTCTGTACATTCTGGATTAGTGTGTGAGACACTGCTTCCCAAAAGACCTGTGGGAACATGCAGACAAAGTGCTGTCCGAATTTCAGCACATAACGGACGTTAATGTTCACAGAAGCTCAATGCAGAAGGATAAACTAGGATTTAGAAGTGGGTGTGGGTGTGTGTGTATCAGAAGGAGTGCGCATCAGAGAGATGTTGTGAGTTTAGAGTTGAGAGTTGAGAGTTGGGAGTTGGTCTCACGTTGGGCTTGACTGAAAGGTTTCAGACTGTTGGGCCAGGGCCTGTGCAGGGCTCTATTTCACAGGTTTGTGAATTTAAAACACAACTTATAAAAAACAAATTCAAGCTCTTTCACAGGTTTGTGAGGGAAACACAGCTTAGAACACTAGGCTACTTATTAAAACAGAGCTCTAACCTCTTTCACATGTTTGTGAGGGAAAAACAGTTGTAGTCTTCACTTTAATTCGTAGCTATGTTTGTTTTTCTAATTATGAAATATGTCAGCTGTCAAAAAAATCTGACGTAATTTTGTTTGCTGATAATAATGTGAGCAATGGTGCGTTCATGAGCAACTGGGAAGTGGGAAAGTTCCAACCTCCGAGTGGGGGAACATACACCGGAACGCCTGTCGAACTAGAAACATCCCCGGAAACTGGGAGATTTTTTGAGAGGTCCGAGAAATAGGTTTGACGTCACTCGACATGGCAGCGTTTGTGGTCAAGGAAAGAAAAGTATTTTCTCCGCGCACAAATTAATCACTTCATTGTTAATTTAGGTCGTACTCATTAGTGCAGGTGATTGTGATGTGAAACGATAAATCGCAGTTTACTTTCGTAAATTTGTCTTCGTCATGTAGCTAGTTTTCGTGTAGCTAACGTAATGTTAGCCTTAACTGTCAATACAGACATATGTTGCCTGTTTGTTGTCATGTAAACGCTCTGAACTAGAAAGTGGGACGTTCTAGAGCAACCACGCGCACTCGCCTGTTGCCAGAATGACCACTTCCCCTTTTGGGTAAAACTATGAGAAACACTGCTGAATCGCTATAAAGCTGCCGGTGGCAATTGGACAAACCGGTGTCGCTATGCCTTAAAGCTGTCTGACCATTTCAGATTTAATTTATAAACGCACCCATAGCTAAACAAGCGGCTAGCCAACGGTTATTTTGAATAATTAACCCATATTCGTTTAGTTAACTTTGTGTGTGGGGGCTCTAGCTTGGCGAGGCTGCTAGCATGCTAACAACGTTTAATGTTGCAGGTTGGCATTCCCAGCAGCCTGAACGCACCATAATTGTGCCTCAAGTGGAAGATAAAACATTCCATTCTTTGATAATTCACAATTCTGAAGAAATATTGACGATATCTATAAAAACAGTGAAATAGTAAATGTTATCTTGTTTTCTCTGTGTTTGTTGGACTTTCTAAATGCCATCCTACCTAAGCAGGTTGAGTGATTCTTCAGTAAACGTGTCCCAAAGTGTTGATTTGATTATTTCATACACTGAGCCCCTTTCACACCAACGACCCCAAACGGACCAGTACTGAACCAGCACACATTCCAACACAGTTACTGAAGGCCTCAACATTTACAAATCGTGTTCCTAAGTGTTCCTGTCGTAGAAATTAATGATGTAATCACTCTAGTCCTTCACGCATTTCGTGGTCTCTCTGAACACAAACACACACACACACACACACACAATCATGCATACACACACAAAACCACGTAACCATGCTCCAGTCCATGAAATACATTTTTGTAACTCAATAAAGTTTCTGATGTGTCAAAGATCCATTTGAGTATTCCAAGAACAACATTTAAACAAGAGAACTCTGTATTTTGACCCTGCATGTGACACAGATCCTTTTAAGAATGCTGTTTTTAGTACATTTCGTCCCTTTGCTGTTTAAATGTCACAGTATCACCCCTGAGTGATAGGAGGGGGAATTACATCACTTAATGAAATGTGCACCCCCCCCCCCACACACACACACCCAGGGAATAAACACACCATCACCACACATTGTAAATGCTTTTTTTGTACATTCTTGTTGAAATGAAATACATTGCTGCAGAATAGAGAAGACACTGCTGGGTGGGTTACCCTGAAGCTGAGTCTTAAAATACAATCTTCAAAGAGACAACTTATTCATAAAAACAACACTATTATTATTATTATTACTATTATTATTAATATTATTATAGCAGAGGCCCATCCTGACTGCAGAGAGAGAGAGAGCAAGATGACGGGTGGATTTGGCATTTTTCTTTGCGGCAAGGCGGCCTCATCACAATACTGTAGTCCATTCCTTAATCACTTCCTCCCTTCCTTCCCACCTCTCTGGGATCAGCTAAGAGGGGGGTTTCAATACTGTAGGAATGCATCCTTCCCTCCTTCTTGCCCTCGTCTCTGAGATCAACAAAGAGAGGGGTTTCAAGAGTGTTGGAATGCATCCTATCATCCATCCATGTAAGGAATTTGAAATTAATAAATAAGTGAACCAATAATTAAACAAATAAAGCAGTGCAATGCTGAAGGGATACTTTTGAGCAGTCGTTGACCTTAACTCCTGTTAAAGATTGACTCAGTGATGTAACATAACTCCTAAAAGCCAGGGTGACACACTCCAGGTTTGAAAAGAAGCCAATGTAAAGCGTCTTTTCTTTATTCTGGAACAATCTTCCTCTTCCTCCTCTTCCTCATTTGTGAGCAAGCTCACAACCAAACTGCCACATCAGAGAGCGTTCAAATCAGAACCAACAAATGTCTCTGAATCATAGATCATACCATACATTACATTAGATTGTGATCTTAATAAATCAACCTAAACCTATGTCTGAGTCGTAGACCGTACCATTCATCACAGTAGATTAGGATTTTACTAACTGAACCTAAATCTATGTCTGAGTCGTAGACCATACCATTCATCACAGTAGATTAGGATTTCACCTGTCAGCAGGTGGGGTAAACTGATTGGTTCCTCCTCCTCTCCATCGTTGAACATCAGATTGTTTTGGTTCAAAAGGAAGAGCTTAACTGTTTAGCCCCTATCCAGACCATTTTAAAAGCCAGCCTCCTGTCACCTTCAGATCGCCAGGAACCAAACGAGCCCTTAAGCAGAGCAGACACAGGCCATGGTGATTGGTGGTCGGTTGGGTTGGTTGTTGATCTGGTTGATTAGTTGATTGTTGATGTGGTTGCTGGGTCGATTGGTTGGTGGTTGATCTGGTTGCTGGATTGGTTGCTGGGTTGGTTGTTGATGTTGTTGCTGGGTTGGTTGGGTGGTTGTTGATCTGGTTGCTGGGTTGGTTGTTGATGTTGTTGCTGGGTTGGTTGGGTGGTTGTTGATCTGGTTGCTGGGTTGGTTGTTGATGTTGTTGCTGGGTTGGTTGGGTGGTTGTTGATCTGGTTGCTGGGTTGGTTGTTGATGTTGTTGCTGGGTTGGTTGGGTGGTTGTTGATCTGGTTGCTGGGTGGGTTGTTGATCTGGTTGCTGGGTGGGTTGTTGATGTTGTTGCTGGGTTGGTTGGGTGGTTGTTGATCTGGTTGCTGGGTGGGTTGTTGATGTTGTTGCTGGGTTGGTTGGGTGGTTGTTGATCTGGTTGCTGGGTGGGTTGTTGATCTGGTTGCTGGGTGGGTTGTTGATGTTGTTGCTGGGTTGGTTGGGTGGTTGTTGATCTGGTTGCTGGGTTGGTTGGGTGGTTGTTGATCTGGTGGCTGGGTGGGTTGTTGATCTGGTTGCTGGGTGGGTTGTTGATGTTGTTGCTGGGTTGGTTGGGTGGTTGTTGATCTGGTTGCTGGGTGGGTTGTTGATGTTGTTGCTGGGTTGGTTGGGTGGTTGTTGATCTGGTTGCTGGGTGGGTTGTTGATGTTGTTGCTGGGTTGGTTGGGTGGTTGTTGATCTGGTTGCTGGGTGGGTTGTTGATGTGGTTGCTGGGTTGGTTGGGTGGTTGTTGATCTGGTTGCTGGGTGGGTTGTTGATCTGGTTGCTGGGTGGGTTGTTGATCTGGTTGCTGGGTGGGTTGTTGATCTGGTTGCTGGGTGGGTTGTTGATCTGGTTCCTGGGTGGGTTGTTGATTTGGTTGCTGGGTCGGTTGGTTGGACATTAGGACATCTTGCTGGTGACAGGTTAGAGGTCACGAGTAGTCTGATGTGGCTCAGTGAGGGTGTGTGTGTGCGTGTGTCTGTGTGTGTGTGTGTGTGTGTGTGTGTGTGTGTGTGTGTGTGTGTGTGTCTGTGTGTGTGTGTGTGTGTGTGTGTGTGTGTGTGTGTGTGTGTGTGTGTGTGTGTGTGTGTGTCTCTGTGTGTCTCTGTGTGTGTGTGTGTGTGTGTGTGTGTGTGTGTGTGTGTGTGTGTGTGTGTGTGTGTGTGTGTGTGTGTGTGTGTGTGTGTGTGTGTGTGTGCGCGAGTGTGTGCATGCACGCGTTAATCCAGGGCCAGCAGAGGTTGGGATGTGTCTCTGTCTTGCTGCCGGAGAGTCCCTGGTTCCACCACTGACTGAGATCTGAAAGACACACACACACACACACACACACACACACACACACACACACACACACACACACACACACACACACACACACGTACATGCACACGCGCGCACACACACACACACTCAATTTGTCACGCGGAACACACTTTTATGCTATCCTAATTCAGCTGTGTTACATGTTCCATGTAATAATATTACATATGTGCATATCATGTAATAAATAATAATACATATTAGAACACATAACACCAAGCGTGGGTAACAGATGGGCGTTTGTTCTCACTCTGGGTTACTCCCGGTTACCAGGGACCTTTTAAGCAGACTGAGGCTGGTCCGAGTTTAAACCCCTTACACACTGCCACAGGAGAAGCATGTGTGAGGGTGTGTGTGTGTGTGCCTGCATGCGGAGTGTAAGTGTGTGTGTGTGTGTGTGTGTGTGTGTGTGTGTGTGTGTGTGTGTGTGGAGTGTGGGTGTGTTTGTGTTCATTAATCTCCTGCTCTGACCGCTGTAGATAGATTTACCACCAGCTTAGTTCCCGCTCCCTCTCTCTTTCTCTCTCTCTCTCTCTCTCGCTCTCTCTCTCTCTCTCTGTCTCTCTCTCTCTCTGTTTCTGTCTCTCTCTGTCTCTTTCTCTCCCTCTATTTCTCTCTCTCTCTCCCTATCTATCTATCCATCCTTCCCTCTTTCTCCTTTTCTCCCTCATGTCTATCTCTTTTTGTCTCTGTAACCTCTGTCATTTATCCGGCTCTCTCTTTTCTATCAATCTCTCTTTCCCTCATCCCTCTCTCTCTCTGTCCCCTTCTCTCCGTATCTGGGATAATAACAACTGCTGGATGATCCCTCTCTCTCTCCCTCCCTCCCTCCCTCCCTTTCCCATCCTCCGTTCCTCTCTCCTCTAATCTGTCTCTCTCTCCAATCCTCTGAGAAACAATTATGACAGAGAGAGAGAGAGAGAGAGAAAGAGAAAGAGAGAGAGAGAGCTGCCATGATGGTGGTTGAAAATGCTTTTGGACGACGGCGGTGTTTATTACAGAGAAATTACATTGACCTTAGCCAGCCTTGTGCCTGACATTGACCTTAGCCAGCCTTGTGCCTGACATTGACCTTAGCCAGCCTTGTGCCTGACATTGATCTTAACCAGCCTTGTGCCTGACATTTTTGCTTCCTGTCGCATTTTATGCATCGTTTGTTAAATACTGATGTGCTGATCCGAAACCAGTGAGGTTTCTTGACCATAACCCAGGTCAAGTAGCCCTTTCACAGCAAAGGCAAGCCAGTAATAACCCAGGTCCCCAGTCTGTTGTGAGAGGAGTATTATAACCCAGGTCCCCAGACTGTTGTGAGGGGAGTATTATAACCCAGGTCCCCAGTCTGGTGTGAGGGGAGTATTATAACCCAGGTCCCCAGTCTGCTGTGTATTGGTGCTCCTCCTCACCTCTTCATCATGTCCTTGTCTCCTCCTCCTCCTCCTCCTCCTCCACAGTTCTCCTTGACGTGCAGGGCGTCGTAGGTCAGGGTGTACTCCGTCTCGTCGCTGTAGTCCGGGCCCAGTAGAGTGCGTGCCCAAATGCCCATGTCGTAGGGCGGCAGCGTGCCCCCGAACTCAGACGGCAGACAGTCAGGCAGGATCAGCTGGTGCAGGCTGTTCAGGTTGTTGCCATGGAGAAAGATCTGGGACGGAGACAAGAGAGGGAGGGAGGGAGATGAAGAGAGAAATCAAGAGAGAAAGAGAGGAAGGTTCACACAGACAGGAAAAGGGAGTCAGAGAGAGACAGACACAGGCAAGCAGGCAGGCAGGCAGGCAGGCAGGCAGGCAGGCAGGTAGACAGACAGACAGACAGACAGACAGACAGGTTAAACACGCAGACAGACAGACAGACAGACAGACAGACAAAGGGAGCCAGACAGACAGACAGACAGACAGACAGACAGGCAGGCAGGCAGGCAGAAAAAGACAGACAAGCAGGCAGGCAGGCAGGCAGGCAGGCAGGCAGGCAGACACACAGACAGGCAGGCAGGCAGACAGACATGCAGGCAGACAGACAGACAGGCAGACAGACAGGCAGACAGGCAGGCAGCAACCCCAAACACACAACCCCCACTACACAACCCCAAATACACAACCCCAACTACACAACCCCAACTACACAACCCCAAACACACAACCCCAACTACACAACCCCAAACACACAACCCCAACTACACAACCCCAAACACACAACCCCCACTACACAACCCCAAATACACAACCCCAACTACACAACCCCAACTACACAACCCCAACTACACAACCCCAACTACACAACCCCAACTACACAACCCCAAACACACAACCCCAACTACACAACCCCAAATACACAACCCCAACTACACAACCCCAACTACACAACCCCAACTACACAACCCCAAACACACAACCCCCACTACACAACCCCAACTACACAACCCCAAATACACAACCCCAACTACACAACCCCAAACACACAACCCCAACTACACAACCCCAACTACACAACCCCAACTACACTACCCCAACTACACTACCCCAACTACACTACCCCAACTACACAACCCCAACTACACAACCCCAAACACACAACCCCAACTACACAATCCCAACTACACAACCCCAACTACACAATCCCAAACACACAACCCCAACTACACAACCCCAAATACATAACCCATTACCCCAAACACACAACCCTAAATACACAACCCCAAATAAACAACCCAAAATACACAACCCCAAATACATAACCCCATATACACAACCATAAATACACAACCACAAATACACAACCTCAAATACACAAACCCAAATACACAACCCCAAATACACAACCCATTACCCCAAACACACTACCCTGTGTGTGTGTCTGTGTGTGTGTGTGTGTGTGTGTGCACCTGCAGACCCTCGATGGCCAGTTTGAGAATGTTGGGAGTGAGCTTAGACGCCTGTTTGAAGGAGAAGTTGCTCCAGTCTATGATGAGGATGAAGCCGTTGATCTGCAGCTCTGGGTTTTCTATCAGGACCTCCAGAGAGAGCAAGATGGCCCTCAGGATGTCTGTGAACGAGTTCCTAGAGGGAGGGGAGGAGGGGAGAGGGGGAGGAGGAGGGGAGAGGGGATGAGAGGGGGAGAGGGGGCAAAAGAGGGGGAGGAGAAGGGAAGGGAAAGGGTGGAGAGGAGGTCAGAGAGGGGAAGGAGCGAGAAAGGGAACAAGATGAAAAGAGAAATTTAGGTGTGTGTGTTTGTGTGTTTGTGTCTGTGTCTCTGTGTGTCTGCGTGTGTGTCTATGTCTCTGTGTGTGTGAGTGTGTCTCTGTATCTGCGTATGTGTGTGTGTTCCTGTGTGTCTGTGTGTGTGTGTGTGTGTGTGTGTGTGTGTCTATGTCTCTGTGTGTGTGTGTGTGTGTGTGTGTGTGTGTGTGTGTGTGTGTGTGTGTGTGTGTGTGCGTGTGTGCCTACCGGCCCTGGTCCCAGTTGCAGGCGAACAGGATGAGGATCTTGCGTCCGTGTTGGTCTGGAGTCTCCAGCACGCCGGGGAAGCCGTCCACCAGAGCTCTCTTTATCCCCGGGTCATCTACCTGGAGACAGGACAGGCTGTTAGACACACACACACACACACACACACACACACACACACACACACACACACACACACACACACACACACACACACACACACACACACACACAGGTACACACACACACACACACACACACACACACACACACACACAGGAACACACCTTAAAGCTCTGGAACATGTCTAGGTTCTGCTGTCTGAACTGGAAGTACTGGGCCAGCAGCCTGAAGCTCTCTCCCTGGTCAAACTTCCGCGCCCGGAGGAACCTCAGGATGAAGTCATCGTCCGTCCGGAGGAAGCCGATGTCCGGCCGCGTCACGATCATGTCCCGCACCTTCACCAAGGGGTTAGGGTTACAATCACCTTTAACCTTTAACCTTCACCAAGGGGTAAGGGTTACAATCACCTTTAATCCCTTCACCAAGGGGTAAGGGTTACAATCACCTTTAACCTTTAACCTTCACCAAGGGGTAAGGGTTACAATCACCTTTAACCTTTAACCTTCACCAAGGGGTAAGGGTTACAATCACCTTTAACCTTTAACCTTCACCAAGGGGTAAGGGTTACAATCCCCTTTAACCTTTAACCTTCACCAAGGGGTAAGGGTTACAATCACCTTTAACCTTTAACCTTAACCAAGGGGTAAGGGTTACAATCACCTTTAACCTTTAACCTTCACCAAGGGGTATGGGTTACAATCACCTTTAGGCTTTAACCTTCACCAAGGGGTTAGGGTTACAATCACCTTTAACCTTTAACCTTCACCAAGGAGTAAGGGTTACAATCACCTTTAACCTTTAACTTTCACCAAGGAGTAAGGGTTACAATCACCTTTAACCTTCACAAGGGGTTAGGGTTACAATCACCTTTAACCTTCACAAGGGGTTAGGGTTACAATCACCTTTAACCTTCACAATGGGTTAGGGTTACAATCCCCTTTAATCTTTAACCTTCACCAAGGGGTAAGAGTTACAATCACTCCACTGGATGCAGGAAAACTATCTCAAACTGAACAGCAATAAAATGGAACTCCTCTTAATTGGCACCAAACACACCCTAACTAACGTTGGCAATATCTCAATCTCCATTGATGGTCTTACAGTCTCCCCCTCCCCTTTAGTACGCAATCTTGCCATATTAATGGATTCCACTCTTTCGTTTAGCCCTCATATCAATAACATGGTCAAAATATCCTTCTTCCATCTTAGAAACATTGCCAAAATCCAATCATCCCTTTCCCAGAGTGCAGCTGCCAAACTCATTCACTCATTCATTTTCTCCCATCTTGATTACTGCAACTCACTTCTTTTCGGCATAAACGCAACCTCCCTCCATGAACTCTAACTGGTTCAAAACTCTGCTGCTCGTCTTCTCACCTCTACAAAATCCTCTGAGCAAATAACTCCCGTGCTCTTTAATCTTCACTGGCTTCCGGTCAGCCAGCGGATCACCTACAAAATCCTTCTCCTCACCTACAAAGCTTTACACCTTTTGGCCCCTCCCTACCTCACTGAACTGCTCCAACCTTACCATCCTACTCGGACACTACGTTCCTCTGCAGACGGGCAACTGGTCACTCCACAAGCAAAACTCAAGCATTTTGGGGAGCGTGCATTTTCTAGGGCAGCACCTAAGTTATGGAACTGTCTCCCTCCTCTAATTTGGAATTCCAACTCGCTATCAATCTTTCAAACCCACCTTAAAACCTATCTTTTCACCCTAGCATACCCTAGTTAACTCTATTTAGAACCTGGTCCCTTTCCTTTACTAATACTATCCATTTGCTTACTTATAGTTAGAACTGTTGTTGCTGTCTGTCTGTTATACTATTTCTGTCTAATTGTTTATTTTTGTCATGTTATTTATGTTGATGCTGTGAAGTGGCTTTGGGTGTCAGAAAAGCGCTATATAAATAAAATGAATTATTATTATTATTACTCCTCATAATTCATTATAATAAGTGACCCTAACCGTCACAAAGGGTTAAGGTTAGTAAGGGTTTTGTGACAATCACTCCTTGTAATCCATTATAATAGGTGACCCTAACCCTTCACTCAGGGACGAGAGGTTTCTCGTTTCCTTAACGATCACTTCTGATGATTCCTCTGACACTCTATTATAATTGGTAGTTAGTATTGAAGAGGTTTAGCTTTGTAGTTTGATGGTACAGACAGAAACAGACTGTGGGCTGGCTATTAGACCCAAGCTGGCGTGGAAACAGCCTGGCTTTGTTTCTTAAAATAGCAGGTCTCTTATGGGGTGTCTATCTCTGTGTCTGTACCTGCTGGATGTCCTGGTGCAGGATGTCTGTTCTAGTGTGTCTGTCTCTGTGTGTTTACCTGCTGGATGTCCTGGTGCATGGTGTCTGTTCTAGTGTGTCTATCTCTGTGTCTGTACCTGCTGGATGTCCTGGTGCAGGATGTCTGTTCTAGTGTGTCTGTCTCTGTGTGTGTACCTGCTGGATGTCCTGGTGCATGGTGTCTGTTCTAGTGTGTCTGTCTCTGTGTGTTTACCTGCTGGATGTCCTGGTGCAGGGTGTCTGTTCTAGTGTGTCTGTCTCTGTGTCTGTACCTGCTGGATGTTCTGGTGCAGGGTGTCTGTTCTAGTGTGTCTGTCTCTGTGTGTGTACCTGCTGGATGTTCTGGTGGAGGATGTCTGTTCTAGTGTGTCTGTCTCTGTGTGTTTACCTGCTGGATGTCCTGGTGGAGGATGTCTGTTCTAGTGTGTCTGTCTCTGTGTGTGTACCTGCTGGATGTCCTGGTGCAGGATGTCTGTTCTAGTGTGTCTGTCTCTGTGTGTGTACCTGCTGGATGTCCTGGTGCAGGATGTCTGTTCTAGTGTGTCTATCTCTGTGTCTGTACCTGCTGGATGTCCTGGTGCAGGATGTCTGTTCTAGTGTGTCTGTCTCTGTGTGTGTACCTGCTGGATGTTCTGGTGCATGGTGTCTGTTCTAGTGTGTCTGTCTCTGTGTGTGTACCTGCTGGATGTCCTGGTGCAGGATGTCTGTTCTAGTGTGTCTGTCTCTGTGTGTGTACCTGCTGGATGTCCTGGTGCATGGTGTCTGTTCTAGTGTGTCTGTCTCTGTGTGTTTACCTGCTGGATGTCCTGGTGCAGGATGTCTGTTCTAGTGTGTCTGTCTCTGTGTGTGTACCTGCTGGATGTCCTGGTGCAGGATGTCTGTTCTAGTGTGTCTGTCTCTGTGTGTTTACCTGCTGGATGTCCTGGTGCATGGTGTCTGTTCTTGTGTGTCTGTCTCTGTGTGTTTACCTGCTGGATGTCCTGGTGGAGGATGTCTGTTCTAGTGTGTCTGTCTCTGTGTGTTTACCTGCTGGATGTCCTGGTGCAGGGTGTCTGGGTTCTCGTTCAGCTCCAGGCGGGCCTTCTCCGTCGTCTCTGGACTCAGGCCCGCGTGCAGGTGGGTCATCATGAGGGCGGAGCCTGCTGGACCGAGCTCAACGTATGTGTGTGTGTGTGTGTGTGTGTGTGTGTGTATCTTAAAACGTTAAGGTAACTAGGAGACAATCTTGGTGGCTGTAGTCCTCTCATTCATGTTGCGGTAGTGGGTGGTTGTTGCTGTTGTTGCTGTTGTTGTTGTTCTGACACCTGATCTGCTGCAGCGTTGTTCGGACATTCACTATCCCCCACACCATGTGACAATCAGCGATAGGCTCTGTTTGATAAAGAGCTAAAGGTAGACAATCATTGGATGTTGTCCTCCTCTTGTTTTGTGTGTCACAGCGTTTGTGGTTTTCTTCGGCAAAAAATAATAAAAAAAGAGGTATCAAAAAACAATCGTTGCCGCTGTCTTCCTCTGGTTCCTTAGAGAGTGGTTCTGTTAGGTTCAGGTTCAGGTTAGAGAGTGGTTCTGTTTAGTCCAGGTTCTGGTTACAGTTTGGTTCTGCTTAGTTCAGGTTCTGGTTAGAGAGTGGTTCTGTTTAGTTCAGGTCCAGGTTAGAGAGAGGTTCTGTTTAGTTCAGGTTCAGGTAAAAGAGTGGTTCTGCTTAGTTTAGGTTCAGGTTAGAGTTTGGTTCTTCTTAGTTCAGGTTCAGGTAACAGAGTGGTTCTGTTAGGTTCAGGTTAGAGAGTGGTTCTGTTTAGTTCAGGTTCAAGTAACAGAGTGGTTCTGTTAGGTTCAGGTTCTGGTTAGAGAGTGGTTCTGTTTAGTTCAGGTTCAGGTAAAAGAGTGGTTCTGCTTAGTTTAGGTTCAGGTTAGAGTTTGGTTCTTCTTAGTTCAGGTTCAGGTAACAGAGTGGTTCTGTTAGGTTCAGGTTAGAGAGTGGTTCTGTTTAGTTCAGGTTCAGGTAACAGAGTGGTTCTGTTAGGTTCAGGTTCTGGTTAGAGAGTGGTTCTGTTTAGTTCAGGTTCTGGTTAGAGAGTGGTTCGGCTTAGATCGGGTTCTGGTTAGATAGTGGTTCTGCTTAGTTCAGGTTCTGGTCAGAGAGTGGTTCTGTTAGGTTCAGGTTCTGGTAAGAGAGTGGTTCTGTTTAGTTCAGGTTCAGGTCAGAGAGTGGTTCTGCTTAGTTCAGGTTTTGGTTAGAGAGTGGTTCTGCTTAGTTGAGGTTCAGGTTAGAGAGTGGTTCTGCTTAGTTCAGGTTCAGGTTAGAGAGTTACATTGATGTCATGCAGGTTGTGGTCCTTCATTGAAGGGTGGAGAAAGGCCGCCGCTGGGTTTGTACTGGGCCTAGACAGAGAAAACAAAGGGTTCACAAAGAAGACATTCATCAGTTGAATTTACATTTTTAAATTGACTTGTTTCTTAGGATAGGCAATACAATTTAACAACAATTAAAAGAAAATATTTTAATTAGGAAATAATATTTAGTATTAATTTACTTAGTGATAAAGTCATAATAATTTTTCGGAAAACAAATATATCTTTTAGGGATCAAACAGTTCACATTGTAATGTTTATAGGCTTTAACTTGGCTTTCATGTTGTTCAGCCTAACCTCTGAGGATCGCCATGGAGATGGCCTGTGACCCCAAAAGGGCAAAAAATACCTTTTATCCATTGTCTCTTTCTATTACCGTTTTTTGATTTTATTAGGCAATAATATTATGGTTTTCATCATGCTCAATTCAATAATTAAGCCTTGTCTAATAAAAGGCCATGCAAGTACTTCTTACAATTCAGGACTAATTTAGTCAATGTAACTTTTAATCAAGAGAAACGAGTGGCTTGGACACTGTAGAGTGTAGGCCACCATTCCGGTTTGTAACCATGGCGACCTGCACCCTGACGTTCAACCCACACATCCTAGCTGAGCCAAAGTTAAGATATGCGGCGTTGAACATCCGTGAGCGTGGTCCTTAACCGAATTTTGATTACAACTACTTCAGCTAAAGAAACTGGCTCAAGAGGCCTCGCAAGGTATAGCCTACTGAACCAAAGCTGTCTCTGTTGAATAATTTAAACATTTTATTGGAGGATATGAGAGTGTATTCTTGATTAGGTGGAAACTTACATATTGTAGGATACTATGTTGTAAATATTGTAACATATTTTATTATTTGCTTTATTTTATGTTTGTTCCAGCTATTATTATGTTCTTTGTTGTTATAATTTGGGATATAGGTCCTGCCTTGCTGGAAAATACACAGTCTCAGTCGGTTACCACTGTATACATACATTAAATAGCCTAATAATAATAATAATAATAATAATAATAATAATAATAATAATAATAATAATAATTTAAAAAAAAAAAAATAATAATAATAATAATAATAATAATAATAATAATAATAATAATACCAGGTTTCCCAACGAGGCAAGCAAGCAGTGCGTATCACTATCAATGGCATTAATACCAGGCTGATATGTGGGCAGGCAAGATTTCATAAAATAAGGGCCTACATTTCCAGCAAATAACCGATTGCTCACTATACAGGCTACCACTTTAAAAACGTTCCGTTAAAAAAGGCAAGTGGATCATAAGTAGTCTACGTCAGTGCAACTATAGATTCAATCTCGACACGGCATGACGCTACACGAGTTTACCAAAACTAGTTTGAACCACACATCGCATCCGCCTTATTTCCACCGATGAACAGATTTAGCATTTCATGCAGGCTGCCACTGTAGATCCGTTACTCGATATGGCCTACCTAGGAGATATATAGCCTAGAATATGGTGGTTGCTTATCTTTGCCACAAGGCCACACATCAGCGGAGGTGGTCAATACCCTCTCTGATTCGCAATGGGGCGCCTGCACGTCTACATAGGTCACCCTTCTGTCACCTAAAATATATTCTGAAACTGTAGCATTCTTACAGTATTTAATAACAACAAAGCTAACACATTTTTTGGACATTCCATTATTACCATATGTCGTTTGTGGATGAATTTATCGCGTCAGATGACGCCTACGTTATCCCTCAGCAGCCAATCTCTCATATACCTGCAAAACCTAAATAAACCTTTTCTAACGTCAACCTAAGAAGAACGCAAAAATCAGCCAGTTCAATAGGCTGTAACATTTCTGTCTGATTCAGAGGATCAGTTAAATGATACAAATACGAGGTCTGAAGCCCCTACCTCGTCACGCCCTGGCCGTTTCAACCTGCTAGGTGCGATGGAGCGGTCGAGCATTCCGACATTGCTCTCTCATCCCACCACCGCTGCCAATGATAGGGATGCTGTCCATCAACGCCGAGCGGACAAATAAATAACCTTCACAAAAATGCCGCGTTTATAATATTCTTGATTAAAAATAATGTCTTACTTCGAATCCAATTCAGCATAATTTGTATTTTTACATTTTGTTATTTCGATGAGGCTTTAAAAGTCACTGCTGGTGGCTGAGACAAAAATGATGCTCGCGATCTGATTCTGGACCACTGCAGGTAACCTCGCGACACCAGGGCTTCCTTCTAAACGCGTTTGGTAGCCATTCTATTCTCCCTCTCTCTCTCTCCCTCTCTCTCTCTCTCTCTCTCTCTCTCTCTCTCTCTCTCTCTCTCTCTCTTCTCTCTCTCTCTTCTCTCTCTCTCTTCTCTCTCTCTCTCTCTCTCTCTCTCTCTCTCTCTCTCTCTCTCTCTCTCTCTCTCTCTCTCTCTCACACACACACACACACGTCATTTGACGAGCAGATGTTCACGGGGGAGAGGTTATTGGTTACTATTGTGTGCTTGACAAACCACATCATTACTTGACGCCAGAATAATCAATGCATTTGATCGATCGGTCGGAGATTGATAAGGACTACAGAAAAGCTTAATAAAGGTTTCATTGTGCAGGCCTGTGACGAAGACTATAATTGGTTGTGCTTTTTGTCAGTCAGAACTAGTGGATTATATTTAGTGGATGCTATTTCATCTGCGATTTCCACCCTGAGTGGCTAAATAATTTAGGTTTACCGAAACTAAACTATATTGTAATTATAATATAGGCCTAGGTCTACTATAGTAAATTAGTATACTTTAGTTTAAATCCGCCGTCATATAGTAGAATTTTTTTTTTTTACATGCTGCATTTTTGCCTAATACTAGGTTTTCATAGTCCTATTGGGCTACAATTTCGATTAATATCAGCCCCAGGAGAAATCCCGTGCGGAAGTTGACCCGCGTCACTTTTGCAGAAGAGGAACAATTCTCGACGTCACTTCCTCTTTATCGAAGGAGAACGAGAACGTATTTCGAGCTCTCTGCCTTGCCAAATCGCAAATTTTGTCAAAAACAGTCGTTACTGGATTGTACTGCTATCTAGTGTATTCATTACTATCCGAATAACAGTTACTTATAGGTGTCACATTGCGTAAAATCGTTGGATACTTTTTTGAGTTATTGCTACATCTCGCGAAACGTATTCCTCCAAGCTAACGTTAGCTGGCTAGCCAACATTCATTTTCCAAAGAAACTCACGACCGCATATTATTGTAATCATGGATCAAATAGGAGTAACTGCAGCGGCACCAAAGGTCAGTAAACGTCTGGTTTGTTAGAAAGTATAATACATAAGTTGTCATTGTGGTTTTCTTATCAAAATATCAAGAAAGCGAATTGATCTGGATGCGGCTAATGACATTGAGGCTCCAACATGGCTCGAATTCTAGACTCTAGCCAGGGCCGCAGACATCGCCGTAAATGGCCAGAGTCGACCAGAGGGACAGATAAGGTGATAGTAAGTTATGGCTGACAGGGTGGTGATACTGTGTTGACTTAACTACATAGCAGAATACCTGTTTGGTTACTAACACAGCACTCTCTTGACGTGACTCATGAGTCATTTATTGGTTCTGTGTGATTAGCTACTGCCATAAAAGCCAAGTTAGTATTCGCCTCAGTCCTCAGCGAGATAATGCCTGGTTTTGAGAGAGGCGTGCCTCAAATTGTTCAAGTCTTTGTGAAAAGATAAACTGTCATTCGTAGTCATAGTTGCGAACCTCGTCATTACGTTTTAAGGTCACTCCCGAACAGTGACAGTATGATATCATACAACGCTGTTAGGTTTGTCTAGGACTATGATTATGTTAGACATTGCGTTTGAGTCCCCGGGTGTAACACCGACCATACTAAACATTGTAATGCCCTTTGGGTGTGCTGAAAAGCGCTTTATTACATTGCATTACAGTCATTTAGCAGACGCTTTTATCCAAAGCGGCTTACAAAAAAATAGTACTTTCAACAAGAGAAGGTAAAAACCACAAGTCAGGTAGATAAAATAAGTGCATCCCTGACCTAATCACCTAGATAAGAACTAAGCAAGTGCTATATTAAATATCAGGATACAAAACAGAACCATTGCAAACCTAATACAAACAATTTCTTAGTACAAACAATTGTGTGCCTTATATAATGCAATCTGTACATTTTAGGACAATGTCTAGTGGTTTCTTTCATGCATTGCCAGTTAGTCAGAACATCTCTGTTTGTGAGTAATCCAATCAGTGACCCCTCACACTGTGGTCCATATTTTGTTTCAGATAGGACAAGTCACCGGAACACTTTAGGCTTGAATCAACTGTTTGAATGACCCGTTGATAATGAACAGTTTCATATCAATACATAGAGCAGGCTTACTCAATCAAACCATTGATAATGAACCGTTTCATATAAATACATAAAGCAGGCTAACTCAATCAAAGGAGCCTTAACCCAATATCTTTGTCAGAAACACAAAGGTCATAGGTGAGTTGGATATCACCTGACCTCTGTGTGTGTTTGTCCCGCCCCTAGTGCCCGTGGGGATTGGCTGCCCCACCGGCTACTTCCTGCTCTCTCACTGACGTGATGAGTGAGCAGCTAGCCAATGAGCTGGACCAGGAGAACAACGCTATCCCAGAATACCCGGAGTAAGTCTCTCTCTTTTAGCTGGGTTTTCAGAACCTCAAAGACAAAGTCTCCCTTTCCTCTCTCTGTACTGGTTCCAACATAACAATGAAACAACGCACATCTCTCTGTATCTGCCTCTCCCTCTCCCCTCTCCTTCCCTCCCTCCCTCTATCCCTCTCCCCTCTCCTTCCCTCCCTCCCTCTCTCCCTCTCCCCTCTCCTTCCCTCACTTACTGTCTCCCTCTCCCCTCCAGTCTCAGCTTCAGTTCTCTGGCCGATGAGATGGCGGAGACGGATAACGACTTGCTTTTGGCCCAGATGCTCCAGAGCCAGTACGACAAGGAGTTTGACAGCCAGCTCCGCATCGAGGAGAAAAGGTTCAACGGGGACAGCAAAGGTACACACACACACACACACACACACACACACACACACACACAAGGAGTCTAAAGTGCAACATTAACCTGGCCACAGGGAAGTGTTGATTTGATCACGAATGTCTGCTCTATTTGTTCCGCCGACTCCTCTAGTTTGATCCATTTCATCAACCACACTTTGAACACCACCCAATATCCAATATACCCAATGAAACAACCCTAGTATCTGAATAGTATTTGTAGACTGGCAGAGGACCCTTCAGTAACAATCAATCAATGTATAGGCACTTAGTGTCTCTCTCTCTCGCTCTCTCTCCCTCTTTCCCTCTCCCTCTCTCTCTCTCTCTCTGTCTCCTCAGTGTCCATCTCCTTTGAGAACTATCGTATGGTCCACCCCTATGAGGAGAGTGACAGCTCTGATGAGGAAGTGGACTGGCAGGACACCAAGGACGACCCCTACAAACCAGGTACCTCTATCTCTCTATCCAAAGACGGCCCCTACACACCAGGTACCTCTATCACTCCATCCCTCCATCCCTCTCTCTCTCTATCCCTCCATCCCTCTATCTCTCTGTCTCTCTATCCAAAGACAACCCCTACAAACCTGGTACCTGTGTATCTCTCTGTCCCTCTATCTCGCTATCGCTATCTCTCCATCTCTCTATCTCTCCATCCTTCCATCTCTATCCCTCCATTTCTCTATCTCCCCATCCAAAGAGGACCCCTACAAACCTCTCTCCTTTCATTCCTACAAACCATGTAGATATTATCCTCTATTCATCCCTCCATCCCTGTATCTATGTCGATGGATGGATGGATGGATAGATAGATGTTAGTGGGTCCTCTGACTGTGTGTGTGTGTGTGTGTGTCAGACAAGCCCCAGACCACCTCCAAGCGAGGCTTCACAGGAAAGGGCAAGAACATCACCACCAAACATGACGAGGTGCTGTGTGGACGCAAGAACACCTCCCGCATGGACAACGTAAGACCCTCCTCTTCCTCCTGTCTGGAGTTTTCTACAGAGGTGTAGTACAGCACTGTGTATTGTAGTCTCTCTCTCTCTCTCTCTCTCTCTGTGTTAGTTTTCTACAGATGTGTAGTACAGCACTGTGTATTGTAGTCTCTCTCTCTCTCTCTCTCTCTCTCTCTCGCGCTCTCTCTCTCTCTGTGTTAGTTTTCTACAGAGGTGTAGTACAGCACTGTGTATTGTAGTCTCTCTCTCTCTCTCTCGCGCTCTCTCTCTCTCTGTGTTAGTTTTCTACAGAGGTGTAGTACAGCACTGTGTATTGTAGTCTCTCTCTCTCTCTCTCTCTCTCTCTCTCTCTCTGTGTTAGTTTTCTACAGATGTGTAGTACAGCACTGTGTATTGTAGTCTCTCTCTCTCTCTCTGTGTTAGTTTTCTACAGATGTGTAGTACAGCACTGTGTATTGTAGTCTCTCTCTCTCTCTCTCTCTCTCTCTCTCTCTCTCTGTGTTAGTTTTCTACAGATGTGTAGTACAGCACTGTGTATTGTAGTCTCTCTCTCTCTCTCTCTCTCTCTCTCTCTCTCTCTCTCTGTGTTAGTTTTCTACAGATGTGTAGTACAGCACTGTGTATTGTAGTCTCTCTCTCTCTCTCTCTCTCGCGCTCTCTCTCTCTCTGTGTTAGTTTTCTACAGAGGTGTAGTACAGCACTGTGTATTGTAGTCTCTCTCTCTCTCTCTCTCTCTCTCTCTGTGTTAGTTTTCTACAGATGTGTAGTACAGCACTGTGTATTGTAGTCTCTCTCTCTCTCTCTCGCTCTCTCTCTCTCTCTGTGTTAGTTTTCTCCAGAGGTGTAGTACGTCACTGTGTTGTGTTCTCTCTCTCTCTCTCTCTCTCGCTCTCTCTCTCTCTCTGTGTTCGTTTTCTCCAGAGGTGTAGTACGTCATTGTGTTGTGTTCTCTCTCTCTCTGTCTGTCTCTCTGTCTCTCTCTCTCTCTGTCAGTTTTCTCCAGAGGTGTAGTACATCACTGTGTATTGTTCTATGTGTGTGTCAGTTTGCTCCGGAGGTGCAGGTGGGGGACGGTCTGGGGATGGACCTGAAGCTGACCAACCAGGTGTTTAACTCTCTGAAGCAGCACTGTCTGAGTGAGCAGAGACGCAGCGCCCGCCTCCACGAGAAGAAGGAGCACTCCACCGCCGTGAGACACACACACACACACACACACACACATACGCTAACACACACATACACACTCGCTAATTCACCAGCAGGATGAACTATGGATAGTAATATGTGCCCCCCTGTTGTCCAGGAGCAAGCAGTGGACCCACGGACTCGTCTGCTGATGTATAAGATGGTTAGCTCTGGGCTTCTGGACAACATCAACGGCTGCATCAGCACCGGAAAGGAGTCTGTGGTGTTCCACGCTAACGGAGGGAGGTGTGTGTGTGTGTGTGTGTGTGTGTGTGTGTGTGTGTGTGTGTGTGTGTGTCGGTGTCGGTGTCTGGGTATCGGTTTGTGTGTCTGTTAGTGTCTGTGTGTTTGTGTATAATTGTGTTCTTACTGTGTGTGTGTGTGTGTGTGTGTGTGTGTGTGTGTGTTTTTGTGTGTGCGTGTGTCTCCAGTCTAGAGGAGCAGCCCGTCCCCTCTGAAGTGGTCCTCAAAGTGTTTAAGACCACCCTGAACGAGTTCAAGAACCGGGACAAGTACATCAAGGACGACTACCGCTTCAAGCAGCGCTTCAGCAAACTCAACCCCCGCAAGATCATCCGCCTCTGGGCCGAGAAGGAGATGCATAACCTGGCAAGGTATGGTCCTCTCTATTATAGAGGGTTAAGGTATGGTCCTCTCTATTATAGAGGGTCAAGGTATGGTCCTCTGTATTATAGAGGGTTACGGTATGGTCCTCTGTATTATAGAGGATTAAGGTATGGTCCTCTGTAATATAGAGGGTTAAGGTATGGTCCTCTGTATTATAGAGGATTAAGGTATGGTCCTCTGTATTATAGAGGATCAAGGTATGGTCCTCTGTAATATAGAGGGTTAAGGTATGGACCTCTGTATTATAGAAGGTTAAACCAGAAAACAATGTGCAAAACTACAATCCAACTTTCAAAAATAAAAATACAAAATTAGAAACATTTGTATTTCTGAATCAAATCCGACTCGCGTGGCCACTCAATAGTCCATTCCATCTTTTCTTCTGCTGTCCTCCCCTCATACTTTCTCCTATTCACTCCTCCCCTCCTCCTCTTCCTCCTTCAGGATGAAGAAGGCTGAGATCCCGTGTCCAGACGTGGTGGTCCTGAGGAAACACATCCTGGTGCTATCCTTCATCGGCGAAGACCACGTGCCCGCTCCCAAACTCAAAGACGTCCGTCTGAGCTCCGAGGACATGACCATAGCCTACCACCAAGTCCTAAAAGTAACTAAACATACTGTTACCAAGTCCTAAAAGTAACTATAGTAACTACACCTACTACCACTAAGTCCTAAAAGTAACTAGACCATAGCCTACCACCAAGTCCTAAAAGTAACTAGACCTTCTACCACCAAGTCCTAAAAGTAACTAGACCATAGCCTACCACCAAGTCCTAAAAGTAACTAGACCATAGCCTACCACCAAGTCCTAAAAGTAACTAGACCATAGCCTACCACCAAGTCCTAAAAGTAACTAGACCATAGCCTACCACCAAGTCCTAAAAGTAACTAGACCATAGCCTTACCACCAAGTCCTAAAAGTAACTAGACCATAGCCTACCACCAAGTCCTAAAAGTAACTAGACCATAGCCTACCACCAAGTCCTAAAAGTAACTAGACCATAGCCTACCACCAAGTCCTAAAAGTAACTAGACCATAGCCTACCACCAAGTCCTAAAAGTAACTAGACCATAGCCTACCACCAAGTCCTAAAAGTAACTAGACCATAGCCTACCACCAAGTCCTAAAAGTAACTAGACCATAGCCTACCACCAAGTCCTAAAAGTAACTAGACCATAGCCTACCACCAAGTCCTAAAAGTAACTAGACCATAGCCTACCACCAAGTCCTAAAAGTAACTAGACCATAGCCTACCACCAAGTCCTAAAAGTAACTAGACCATAGCCTACCACCAAGTCCTAAAAGTAACTAGACCATAGCCTACCACCAAGTCCTAAAAGTAACTAGACCATAGCCTACCACCAAGTCCTAAAAGTAACTAGACCATAGCCTACCACCAAGTCCTAAAAGTAACTAGACCATAGCCTACCACCAAGTCCTAAAAGTAACTAGACCATAGCCTACCACCAAGTCCTAAAAGTAACTAGACCAGAGCCTACCACCAAGTCCTAAAAGTAACTTGACCATAGCCTACCACCAAGTCCTAAAAGTAACTACACCTACTACCACCAAGTCCTAAAAGTAACTACACCTACTACCACCAAGTCCTAAAAGTAACTACACCTACTACCACCAAGTCCTAAAAGTAACTACACCTACTAGCACCAAGTCCTAAAAGTAACTACACCTACTAGCACCAAGTCCTAAAAGTAACTAGATACCTACCAAGTCCTAAAAGTAGCTACACATACTGTTACCAAGTCCTAAAAGTAACTAAAGTAACTAAACATACTGTTTCCAAGTCCTGAGAGTAACTAGACCTACCGTGTCACTCACACAACAAACTACATCTCAGTAGGCCTAGCATGTTTTTAAAACGTGGTAATAGGTTTAAACTACATCTCAGTAGGCCTAGCATCTTTTTAAAACGTGGTAATAGGTTTAAACTACATCTCAGTAGGCCTAGCATCTTTTTAAAACGTGGGAATAGGTTTAAGTTGTCTTCATTGAAACACAACTCTCTAAATAGGCTAAGGCTTTGTTATAACAACATAACAGACCGTTGTAACAACCTCAAACATGTATGTGTATACACACACACACACACATTTAATGTCAGCATAAATGAATCTGTATGAACTCTCTGTCTCTCCCTGCTGTCCAGATGATGGTACTGCTGTATAAGGAGTGTAACCTGGTGCACGCTGACCTCAGTGAGTACAACATGCTGTGGCACAGAGGACAGGTGTGGCTGATCGACGTGAGTCAGTCTGTGGAGCCCACTCACCCTCACGGCCTGGAGTTCCTCTTCCGAGACTGCAGGAACGTTGCCACGGTAACGGGAGTGCACGGACGACTCGCTCACAACATCACATTTTATCCTCAACGTTTCACTGTGGCGGTCTCTCCCTCTGTCGCTCTCTTCTTTTTTTCCTTGTACTCCCTCTTTCTCACGCTCTCTTTCTCTCTCTGGCTCTCTTTTTCTCTCTGTCTCCCTATACCTCCCACCCCCCCCCCCCTCTCTCTCTTTCCCTCCCTGTATCTCTCTGTCTCTCCCTATGTCTCTCTCACAAAGTAACTGAGTGTGTTTGTTTTGGTTACCTGTGCAGTTCTTTAGGAAGGCCGGAGTGACGGAGGCGTTTAATGTCTACGAGCTGTTCAATGCTGTGACCGGACTGGAGATCACTGGGGAAAACGACGCAGACTTTTTAGCCCAGGTACACACGCACACGCGCACGCACACACACACACACACACACGTTAGCCTAACATTTGTTGCCAGTCAGAATAGGAGTTGGCGTTCTTCACACTGATTTGATGAATCTTGTCTAGTGGTTTCCGGACACGGGACTCCTGTGTGTCTGCAGTCCGAGTCCTGTGTGTCTGTGCAGTCAGAGTCCTGTGTGTCTGTGCAGTCAGAGTCCTGTGTGTCTGTGCAGTCAGAGTCCTGTGTGTCTGTGCAGTCAGAGTCCTGTGTGTCTGTGCAGTCAGAGTCCTGTGTGTCTGTGGAGTCAGAGTCCTGTGTGTCTGTGCAGTCAGAGTCCTGTGTGTCTGTGCAGTCAGAGTCCTGTGTGTCTGTGCAGTCAGAGTCCTGTGTGTCTGTGGAGTCAGAGTCCTGTGTGTCTGTGCAGTCAGAGTCCTGTGTGTCTGCAGTCCGAGTCCTGTGTGTCTGTGCAGTCAGAGTCCTGTGTGTCTGTGCAGTCAGAGTCCTGTGTGTCTGTGCAGTCAGAGTCCTGTGTGTCTGTGCAGTCAGAGTCCTGTGTGTCTGTGCAGTCCGAGTCCTGTGTGTCTGTGCAGTCCGAGTCCTGTGTGTCTGTGCAGTCCGAGTCCTGTGTGTCTGTGCAGTCCGAGTCCTGTGTGTCTGTGCAG
The DNA here is from genome assembly GCA_026901105.3 of Galaxias olidus. Classification (NCBI taxonomy): domain Eukaryota; kingdom Metazoa; phylum Chordata; class Actinopteri; order Galaxiiformes; family Galaxiidae; genus Galaxias; species Galaxias olidus. The sequence goes on along the minus strand of JAPMUY010010907.1, from coordinate 49,838 downwards.
TCCGAGTCCTGTGTGTCTGTGCAGTCCGAGTCCTGTGTGTCTGTGGAGTCAGAGTCCTGTGTGTCTGTGGAGTCAGAGTCCTGTGTGTCTGTGCAGTCAGAGTCCTGTGTGTCTGTGCAGTCAGAGTCCTGTGTGTCTGTGCAGTCAGAGTCCTGTGTGTCTGTGCAGTCAGAGTCCTGTGTGTCTGTGCAGTCAGAGTCCTGTGTGTCTGTGCAGTCAGAGTCCTGTGTGTCTGTGCAGTCAGAGTCCTGTGTGTCTGTGCAGTCAGAGTCCTGTGTGTCTGTGCAGTCAGAGTCCTGTGTGTCTGTGCAGTCAGAGTCCTGTGTGTCTGCAGTCAGAGTCCTGTGTGTCTGTGCAGTCAGAGTCCTGTGTGTCTGTGCAGTCAGCTTGGTGTAGTTTCATACGTTCTGCTCTGGCCACCCACTATAGCAAGCCCATCGACAGTCTCCTCTCTTGTCCTCTGTCCTCTCTCCCCGTTCCCATCCCATAATAACACTCTCCCCGTTCCCATCCCATGATAACAGGTGGTTGCCTTGGAGAAGAGGAACGAAGACCACATCCAAAAACGAGGGAAGAAAACATTCAACGTGACCAACGAAGAAGAGGAGCCCCCCCTATTACAGGACTCAGACGACTAGCCAGTGGCCCTGTCGTCACGACGACCTCACGCTTAGCGCTGGGGGCGATTACCGTGGTTACGCGGTGATCTGATTCTGTCATGGTGAAGGAGGGCGGGCTCGTCCTCTCTCTCTCTCTCTCTGAGGGGGGAGTGGCCTCCGGCTGGAGGTCAAAAAGTTAAAAGATGAAAAGTCCCAGGTGGTCCGCCATGTTTGTAGTTTTTTATCCACAAACCATACACGTGCGTGGCTTTGGGGTGGGTAAGTGACACACCTGTTCCAGTACACGACCCCTGAACTCTGACCCCCCATTGACCTCTTATGCACCAGGACCTGTATTTATAAAGTGTCTGGGCTTAAGAGGGCTGACTACAATGGTAAATTGACTGCATTCAAATTGTCTGAAAACAGCACATGCTTTCAATATAGAAAGATAATATAGATTTAATTGAAAGCGATTTTATTGAAAACAATTGAAGATTAGTAAAGGTAAATTCTGAAATATGAAGGTACAGGTGACAGTGCTATAATAATGCGTCACATAGTAGAGGATTATGGGTCGTTTCTGGAACACCGCCATCTCTGATACCCCCCCTGACTATCAGCTGATCATTAGGCTCAAGTGAGTTCAAATTTTTGGCACACTGAAAAGTTTTCTCTTTTGTTATGGTTTCTTAGGTGAGCATAAAGCATTCAAATGTACACGTTGTGACAGTGGCCCTCATAGAGCCCGTAGTGCATCTGAGTGTATTTGATGACTGATGATAAAGTACCAGAAGCCAAACTTAAGAGGGTCTCAATAAATTCAGTTTGGAGTTTGGAGTCTCCTAACAGTCCAGGTAAACTCTACAGTGGAGCCTGTTAACTGTCCATGATAGCAGGCGGTGATTGATCTGATTTATGATTTAGCGAAAATCTTCAACAGCATCTGCAGAGTTTCAGGATGTAGGCGATTCTGAACTATGCCTTTTGATTTTTCTTGGGGGGGGGTAGTGTGTTATTATTTGAAACCATTTTGCATGCAAGCAAGGTCTTATAAGTTAAAGGAGAGCTGAAGAGGTTATGTTTCACCCAGCATAACTACAGCTGAGTGAGCCAAGTTCATTAATATGCAGATAAGATTATTATGACGTATTTATTTACGCTTATTTTTTTTTCTTTCCATTTAGATATAGTGTGGTTTGTTTTATTACTACTATCTAGCAAATACATAAGGAGTCAAATTAAAATATGGATGAAGACAAAATGTTAGTATTGATTTAAATGGCTTGTGTATTACATTTACGTATAAATGTCATATATGCGATATAAAGTACAAGTTAGTGAGTGTAGTTTAAACACAATAGAAATGTGGTTATGGTCCAGTCATGTAACATGGAGTCTGTAATGCACTGCTTGAAATGCTAAGGGACATATTGGGATTAGTATGTCAAGTGTTTGTGTGATGTGTGTTATCATCAATGAGAGCTACAAAAAAGGAATAAATAAATTAGCTAATACATTTAAAATGTGTTTGCCTTTTCTCATTGTTTTACATTTAATGTGCATGTATCAAAATGATGTGTGCTGTCTCAATTATATGTTTCCAACTTTTAAATCAATAGATGTGTTTTAAATTTGCCTTGCATTTTCTGGTTAGCTAGCTGGCCTGAAACTCTTAGATCTCAAAAAAATTGTTTAATCTTTTCACCTTTAAGTTAACATTTGTCTGTTCCATAATTCTGTGCTAATTTTATGTAATTTTTGAGATCGACACGTTATTTTTTACACACATTAGGTAATATTACAGTTGTTTTTAATGCTTTGAATTTAATTTCTTGCTTTGTATCTTTCAGCTTGCCCTAAGGAATGGACGCTAGATTGCCTGTGTTTATGAAACGTGTTAAATATGTAACCATTGAGTATTGACTTGACGTGACCATGCACTCATGTGACGTGTGTCACATGACTTCCAATCCGGAAGCATCTTGTTTAGCTTGATACATTTCCAGTCTAATCTGCTGCAAGATCGTTGACATTTCAAACCCTTGAACCTTCAAAATGAGTGGAGAACATTATCTCGAGCTTTGCGAGAATCCAGTGCAGTTTGAAAATGCATCGAGTGTCAACAATGTGTTTTTCGACGAAGCAAACAAACAGGTAGCGTCAACGTCATAGAGCCAACCTAAGGGCATCTAACGCTAGCTAAGCTAAACTAATTTAACGTTTCGCTTAGAACCTTTTATATTTCAATAATTGACAGACATGTCAACAGGGCTAATGAAGGATTACCGAACTGTCCGATGATGTTGCAGCGTGTCAAAATCGATACATTGACCCCTGCCAATCTGGGAAAAGATAATTAATTACTGTAAAGTAAAATGCTATACTAAATAAATGCTTCCCAGCCGGTTAAGTATGGATACTATTACTAAAATGACGTGTTCACGTTGGGATCAATTGGAGCCGTTTACTATGAAACGTGTATTGCCTTTATTTAAGTAAACCTTCCAGTTATCTTTTGGTATTCTTACGAGCAGGTGTTTGCTGTGCGTTCTGGTGGTGCGACGGGAGTCGTTGTCAAAGGTCCCGAAGACAAGAGCTCTGTTGCTTTCAGGTAAAGGAGAACATTGTTATACCGTGTGTGTGAGAGAGAGAGAGAGAGACTGAGAAAGAGATAGTTACTTCGTTTGGTTGGTCTAAAACACTTTCTCTTATTCAAAAAGTCAAAGGAAAAGAGAAAAGGTGGAACACCGTTTTCAGCTTTAGATTTTGCGACAAATGTAGAACAGTTTTACTTTGAAAAATAGGGCTCAAGCATTTAGCTCTGCTTGGTTATCGGATTGTCTGAGCGGATTTTGCTTGTTTGTGTATTGTGATTTTGACAGAATGGATGACAAAGGAGAAGTGAAATGCATCAAGTTCTCTATTGGCAACAAGATCCTGGCAGTGCAAAGGACGCCTAAGTCTGTGGTGAGTATAAACCTGCCCTGCCTTATATCACAGACCTAAAATACCATAAAATACCATACACTACCCCCAGGTCTTATATCACAGACCTAAAATACCATACACTACCCCCAGGTCTTCTATCACAGACCTAAGACACCATACACTACCCCAGGCCTCTTATATCACAGACCTAAGACAACATACACTACCCCAGGCCTCTTATATCACAGACCTAAGACAACATACACTACCCCAGGCCTCTTATATCACAGACCTAAGACAACATACACTACCCCAGGCCTCTCATATCACAGACCTAAGACACCATACACTACCCCAGGCCTCTTATATCACAGACCTAAGACAACATACACTACCCCAGGCCTCTTATATCACAGACCTAAGACAACATACACTACCCCAGGCCTCCTATATCACAGACCTAAGACACCATACACTACCCCAGGCCTCTTATATCACAGACCTAAGACAACATACACTACCCCAGGCCTCTTATATCACAGACCTAAGACACCATACACTACCCCAGGCCTCTTATATCACAGACCTAAGACAACATACACTACCCCAGGCCTCTTATATCACAGACCTAAGACACCATACACTACCCCAGGCCTCTCATATCACAGACCTAAGACACCATACACTACCCCAGGCCTCTTATATCACAGACCTAAGACACCATACACTACCACCAGGCCTCTTAGGTCTTCTCCTGGCCATCCCACGCTCCAAACTGAAACTCAGAGGTGACCGTGCATTTGCAGTAACAGCACCTGAATGATGGAATCACCATCATTCTCTCAGATTCACCCCCTCTGTCAATCCTTTCAAGTCTCGGCTGAAAACGTATTTATATTCATTGGACTTCCGATCATATTGCTGGTTTTCTATATGCAGTTAGATCGTATATACATTGCAACAAGATTCTGGCAGTACAGACGACCCTCGAGTCTGTGGTCAGGTTGTTGTGATGTGCTGTAATGTGCTACTTAGTCCACTAGATGGCAGTCTGTATTTATTAGTCTGATGAAACGCCATCACTTAACTGAACCCTATGGCCTGGTTTCACGTACAGGGATTAAGTCTAGTTCTAGACTAAATCTCGCTGTCAATGGAGATTCTCCATTGAAAATGTTTTTTAGTCTAGGATTTGGCTTAATCCCTGTAAGGGAAACCGGGCCAAAGTGTATATCAGAAGAGCTGTGTTTGAATCACATAAGAATACATATTTTGTCTTTGTTAGATGTTATAGTATAAATATCTGCTCAAATTGGGCTTCACTGTCTTAAAGTAAAGCGTGATTAACACTGAGACACACAGCTGTCAACAGTATAATTACTTTGAGGTTTAAGCAGTGTAGTTTTATGATGTCTGTCTGTCTGTCTGATTCTCCTCTCAGGACTTCATAAACTTCATGCCTGACTATCCCCATCTGGAGTTCAGCCAGGAGTGCAAGGTAAGTTATTTTTTTAAACAAGCTCTGCTGCTTTGTCAATAAATTTCAAAATGTGGAACAATTACAATCAGATTGTATGTAGCTCATTTGACTTTTGCTAGCCGTCAGAATATGCTCCCATGCTTATGTCCTGGATATGTATGTATTAATCTCTGTGCTGTTTTAGGGTAGGGTTTATATGTGTGTAATGATCTCTGTGCTGTTGTAGGGTTAGGGTTTATATGTGTGTATTAATCTGTGTGGTGTGTTAGGGTTAGGGTTTATATGTGTGTATTAATCTGTGTGGTGTGTTAGGGTTAGGGTTTCTATGTGTGTATTAATCTGTGTGCTGTGTTAGGGTTAGGGTTAGGGTTTAGATGTGTGTATTAATCTGTGTGATGGTTTAGGGTTTATATGTGTGTATTAATCTGTGTGATGTTTTAGGGTTAGGTTTAGGGTTTTTTATGTGTGTATTAATCTGTGTGATGTTTTAGGGTTAGGGTTTATATGTGTGTATTAATCTGTGTGATGTTTTAGGGTTAGGTTTAGGGTTTATATGTGTGTATTAATCTGTGTGATGTTTTAGGGTTAGGGTTTATATGTGTGTATTAATCTGTGTGATGTTTTAGGGTTAGGGTTTATATGTGTGTGTTAATCTGTGTGATGTTTTACAGACTAAGAATGCTACGGTGCTGGGTTTCTGTTGGATCAACTGGAACGAGATCGTTTTTATCACTGACCAGGGGATAGAGTACTACCAGGTAGATCAAAGGGCTTTCCTATCGTGTGTGTGTGTGTGTGTGTGTGTGTGTGTGTGTGTGTGTGTGTGTGTGTATCAAGTACATTTTCTGAAACTCTTGATTTAAAGCTGATGTTGATTAATAATGGAACCCTTAGTATTTCTGTGGAGAAGATGAGTTAAGGTTAGTTTGTTGTGTTTGTGTCGTGTATATCTAACCTTTCCATGCCTCCATCCATCCCACTTTCTCCTCTCCATCCCTCTCTCCTTTTCTCCTCTCCTCTTCCTACCTCTGTCCCTCCTCCTCTCCATCCCTCTCTCCTTTTCTCCTCTCCTCTTCCTACCTCTGTCCCTCCTCCTCTCCATCCCTCTCTCCTTTTCTCCTCTCCTCTTCCTACCTCTGTCCCTCCTCCTCTCCATCCCTCTCTCCTTTTCTCCTCTCCTCTTCCTACCTCTGTCCCTCCTCCTCTCCATCCCTCTCTCCTTTTCTCCTCTCCTCTTCCTACCTCTGTCCCTCCTCCTCTCCATCCCTCTCTCCTTTTCTCCTCTCCTCTTCCTACCTCTGTCCCTCCTCCTCTCCATTCCTCCTTACCTTCTTGTCCCTCTACCTCATCCCCTCCTTCCCTCTCTCATCCCCTCCTTCCCTCTCTCCTATCCTCCTTCCCTCTACCTCATCCCCTCTGTCCCTCTCTCCTATCCTCCTTCCCTCTCTCATCCCCTCTGTCCCTCTCTCCTATCCTCCTTCCCTCTACCTCATCCCCTCTGTCCCTCTCTCCTATCCTCCTTCCCTCTCTCATCCCCTCTGTCCCTCTCTCCTATCCTCCTTCCCTCTACCTCATCCCCTCTGTCCCTCTCTCCTATCCTCCTTCCCTCTACCTCATCCCCTCTCTACCTCATCCCCTCTGTCCCTCTCTCCTATCCTCCTTCCCTCTCTCATCCCCTCTGTCCCTCTCTCCTATCCTCCTTCCCTCTACCTCATCCCCTCTGTCCCTCTCTCCTATCCTCCTTCCCTCTCTCATCCCCTCTGTCCCTCTCTCCTATCCTCCTTCCCTCTCTCATCCCCTCCTTCCCTCTCTCCTATCCTCCTTCCCTCTACCTCATCCCCTCTGTCCCTCTCTCTCTATCCTCCTTCCCTCTCTCATCCCCTCTGTCCCTCTCTCCTATCCTCCTTCCCTCTACCTCATCCCCTCTGTCCCTCTCTCTCTATCCTCCTTCCTCTCTCATCCCCTCTGTCCCTCTCTCCTATCCTCCTTCCCTCTCTCATCCCCTCTGTCCCTCTCTCTATCCTCCTTCCTCTCTCATCCCCTCTGTCCCTCTCTCCTATCCTCCTTCCCTCTCTCATCCCCTCTGTCCCTCTCTCCTATCCTCCTTCCCTCTCTCATCCCCTCTGTCCCTCTCTCCTATCCTCCTTCCCTCTCTCATCCCCTCTGTCCCTCTCTCCTATCCTCCTTCCCTCTCTCATCCCCTCTGTCCCTCTCTCCTATCCTCCTTCCCTCTCTCTCATCCCCTCTGTCCCTCTCTCTATCCTCCTTCCCTCTCTCATCCCCTCTGTCCCTCTCTCCTATCCTCCTTCCCTCTCTCATCCCCTCTGTCCCTCTCTCCTATCCTCCTTCCCTCTCTCATCCCCTCTGTCCCTCTCTCCTATCCTCCTTCCCTCTCTCATCCCCTCTGTCCCTCTCTCCAATCCTCCGTCCCTCTCTCATCCCCTCTGTCCCTCTCTCCTATCCTCCTTCCCTCTCTCATCCCCTCTGTCCCTCTCTCCTATCCTCCATCCCTCTAACACATCCCCTCTGTCCCTCTCTCCTATCCTCCTTCCCTCTCTCTCATCCCCTCTGTCCCTCTCTCCTATCCTCCTTCCCTCTCTCATCCCCTCTGTCCCTCTCTCCTATCCTCCTTCCCTCTCTCATCCCCTCTGTCCCTCTCTCCTATCCTCCTTCCTTCCCTCCCTCTCTCTCTCCGTCTCTAGGTATTGCCAGAGAAGCGTTGGGTGAAGCTGTTGAAGAGCCAGACCATCAGTGTTAACTGGTACCAGTACTGTCCAGAGACGGCTGTCCTGCTGCTGTCCACCACCGTGCAGGGGAATGTACTGCAGCCCTTTGCCTTCAAGGTGAACACACACACACACACACACACACACCCACACACACACAGGGGAATGTACTGCAGCCCTTTGCCTTCAAGGTGAACACACACACACACACACACACACACACACACACACACACACAGGGGAATGTACTGCAGCCCTTTGCCTTCAAGGTGAGCACACACACACACACACACACACACACACACACACACACACACACACACAGGGGAATGTACTGCAGCCCTTTGCCTTCAAGGTCAACACACACACACACACACACACACACACACACACACACACACACACACACACACACACACGGGAATGTACTGCAGCCCTTTGCCTTCAAGGTCAACACACACACACACACACACACTCACACACACACACAGGGGAATGTACTGCAGCCCTTTGCCTTCAAGGTGAACACACACACACACACACACACACACACAGGGGAATGTACTGCAGCCCTTTGCCTTCAAGGTCAACACACACACACACACACACACACACGCGCGCTAACACGCAGACACTAACAAACACACATGCTAACACACAGTTTTGTATCTGGTTACTCTTAAGGTTAAAACACACACACACACACACACACGCACACACACACACGCTAACAGTATAACTACATACACATGCATACTAAGACTCGTAATACACACATACTGAGACTGGTAATATAAGCACATACACGTACTGAGACTGGTAATATAAGCACATACACGTACTGAGACTGGTAATATAAGCACATACACATCCTGAGACTGGTAATATAAGCACATACACGTACTGAGACTGGTAATATAAGCACATACACATCCTGAGACTGGTAATATAAGCACATACACATCCTGAGACTGGTAATATAAGCACACACACACACTGAGACTGGTAATATAAGCACACACACATACTGAGACTGGTAATATAAGCACATACACACACTGAGACTGGTAATATAAGCACATACACATACTGAGACTGGTAATATAAGCACATACACACACTGAGACTGGTAATATAAGCACACACACATCCTGAGACTGGTAATATAAGCACATACACATCCTGAGACTGGTAATATAAGCACACACACATACTGAGACTGGTAATATAAGCACATACACACACTGAGACTGGTAATATAAGCACATACACATACTGAGACTGGTAATATAAGCACATACACGTACTAATATTGGTATTACTTCTGTCATCTTTGCTGTGTGGTTCAGAATGGGGCGATGTCCAAGATGTCGAAGATAGAGATTGAGCTGCCTGTGGTCCCTAAGCCTGCCAAGCTCAGCTTGTCTGAGAGGGACATCGCCGTGGCTACCATGTAAGTGTGTGTGTGTGTGTGTGTCATATCCACATATCAAAAAATGTGTCAAAATCAATAATGACTCAATAAACAACCTACTTTTTAAAATATTCTTATATACCGATAAGTTCAGGGGAAAAAATATTGTGGATTCTATTCTCTATTTCCTAAATCTGTGCTGTTCTTCTTCTCTACTTCCTGGTAGTAACATAGTGGGTTCTGTGTTATTTTTCTTCTTCTCTGCTTCCTGGTAGTAACATTGTGCATTCTGTTCTCTTCTTCTGCAGTTACGGCCAGCTCTATGTGATGTACCTGAAGCACCACTCCAGAGCAGCCAACAGTGCAGAGGTAGTCCTCTACCACCTGCCCAGGTAGGTCTGACCTTTAACCTTTAACTCTGTGGTTGTACGTGTGTCTTTCTAGAAAAGGCTCTCTCACACACACGCACACACACACACACACACACACAGACCACTCCCTGTTCTAAGTCCATGTGTGCGTGTGCGTGCGCGTCTGTGTGCGTGTACGTGTGTGCGTGTGCGTGTGCGTGTGCGTGTGCGTGTGCGTGTGTGTGTGTGTGTGTGTGTGTGTGTGTGTGTGTGTGTGTGTGTGTGTGTGTGTGTGTGTTTCCAGGGAGGGCTCGTGTAAGAAGAGTCATGTGTTGAAG